>JAAXOA010000618.1:0-21198 GCA_036561885.1 Salina celebensis
ATATTTTGTTTTCATGTTCTACATAATAATTTTTATCTATAAAATCTACATTGTCAAAATGTTTATGACCTACACACCTATACCAGACTGGAAGTATAAATGGGCCACATAATACGCAACAAATGACAAACATGTTTACACTTTTACGTAATTAGGTACACAAAAGGATTTAACATAGATTTTATGCAAGATCTCACAGCGATTACAAGTGTTAAGTGTTTGGAAGAAACAGTTCTTTTCCACGAGTCTTAACATTTTTATCGTTCTACATTAAATACCGATGACACCGACTTGGACTCATCCGCAATTGCATACTGCATCTGAAGAAAACAAAAATATACAGCTAGACTTTTACCCATTCACCGCCACACTGTTATTCAACGCATGCAATAATCCAATCTAAAACCAACTGTATCTGTAGAAAAACAAATGAAACAAAATGAAGTTGTAAGTCCGTATAAAACCAAAAAGGTTTATTAATATGATTAAATACCTGCGTGATCTCAACTTCATACGCAACCACAGTTTTGTTTGTCTGTTTCATCCGGTGGTCAGGAAATTGAATTTATCCATGTAAAATTCTTGTCGCCAGTAGAAAAATATCCTAAAACCGACAATTATATTTCAAAGGGTCTTGGTTGAGGACACCACACCGGTTTAGACGTTACACACCTGGTTGCTTGCATTTTCATATGTATAGTATAAAATTTCATGAAAACCTTTCCGCTACTTGCATCCATCGTTTCAACCCGCACACCTTAATTTTTACACAGAAAGGTCCGTCTACGAGGAAATCACAGTACCTGCTTCCTACTTAAGGATTTGCTATCCCTGTGCATACGCTTTTTTGTTAGTCCTCTAATAATAATCATGGGACTAATGATGATACCACAACAATAATCAAGTTGGTGTTCATAAACATGGACTTGATATGACACCTTATTCAAATCTAACAGGGAAAATACGAGGAAAGACCTGAAAGACTGTTACTGCTGCAAACTGCACCACGGAATCGTATTTATTTAGCAGATGAATATGGTATTAACGATACTCCTTTGAAAAAAAACGTAGCCACTTGTTTGCTTTGTACCTGCAGTTCTTCCTACGGTAATATTTTACCATGATCCCTTGTTACTTCACCGAAAAAAAATACTCCTCGTCAGTCTACAAAAAGACAACCAGTGTGGTAACAAGTGCGGAGGAGCGAGCACTCTTTTTCGTTCTTTTCTAACGCAGTCCTGTCTGAACTTCATAGTTTTGAAGCCCTGCCTTCCGAAATCTTTGTTGGCGACGACCTGCGCTAGAAAAAAAGAGATACGTAGATGGTTGCGTGTTTCAAACTGCATGCAGCCCGTGTCCACCGCGACATGACACTTTTCGCGGATGAAAGTAGACCAGAGTGAAAAAAACTCGCCAGGAATTTTAAGTTTTCGAAATAATTTTTCAGTGTGTCTACGCAAAATAAGTGAATTTTTGTGCAAGTTATTGAATTTTTGAATATAAAAGCCCTGGTCCGTTGTTAAATGCTAAATATACCAAAAAGTATGAAATTAGTCATGTAACCGTATTTTGCTCTACACACCTGTCTCAAAATTCCCTTTTCATAAACGAAACAGAGATTGTCTCGGGAGTAGGGGCGTAATCATTTTTGTGTATCTGTGTCAAGACTTGCAAGGTCCATCAAGAAAACAAAAGGATCAGGATCAAGGATTTAGGATGACAAGGGGACAAATTTGCCGTCCATACCTATTCACTTCAAATGGTCTGCACAATTTTAGGTCAACGAGATAATAAAATGTCCCGCTGAAAAGTTCCAGGGAAGGAAGCTGTTGTCTTGCGAAGGAAGCAAATAAAAACAAGACAAAAAAATCCTTGGACGAAAGGAAGATTCCAGGGATTCTCCAGTACGCATTGAAAGTGTTTGTGAACAATACAAAAAAAAGGTTGATGGATGTTGTAAAAACTAGTTTAAAAAGTAGGGAAGTAAGTAAAAAGACCAACGAATTTCTGGACAGTGCAAAATCCATCTAGACTCTCAATCGGGGTCATTAGTCTAAGTTTACCTGGTGAAGGAACAACTCTTCTGAGGATACTCTACAGGTTAGTCACACACAAATCTTATGTAGATTTTGTTTTAACTTTATAAATTTCATATGGAATCTTTCAACGAAAGTTTGCAACGGTGACTATTAATGCAAATCTGAATGCATACCGAAAAAGTCTTAGATTTTAAGTAACTTGCCGCTAAAACAGATAGTGAAAGACGTGACTACTGCATAGTGTAAATAGTAACTGTATTTTTTCATAAACTGCAATGCGGAAGTGGAGAAATGCTTTGTGTCATTTGATAACAATATGTCTTACGTTTTGACATTAGTGTTGTCTTATTAACTAAAGTACCTTTGCAGTATCAGACAACATCCGTTCCCGCTAGTTGTTTAATGGAGTGGTATGAAAAATATAGGGATAAACTTTTTTTCTTGTCAAACGTTGTGTCGTCACCAGTGAAAGATAGTTTAATGAGTTGAGTCATCCAAGAGAGGATGTCATGGAGCTCCGTTTTTTAAAGCCGACATACTGAATATTAAAAACGAGGTTTTGCATTGGCTGCACTTGAAAAGCTAAATTTAGTCAGTAAATATTTACGTTGCAATGAAGAGGGCCAAGTTGGCAGTTTTCAAAAGGACCTTTTGGGTATCAGTTACACAACAAACCCACCGAGACATGTAACTAGGTTGGTTGTTATGCATTTAATATTTACTTGTCGTATCAGTAAACTATTTCTTACATCGTCACACACATCACTCGTCGTATTTATTCAAACCAGTAGTGTCGTTGAGAGAGAAAAATGTTAGGTCTTACTATTTTACTGTTGATGATAATGGTCAGAATTGGCGATCGCTTCTTTTTCGTCTCTCGGTAAACCTGTTGCGAGTTGAGTCAGGCTAACGGGATTTCAGAAGAAGAGAAAAAAAGAGCTACATTTTCTGATGTGACGACGACGGTGCAAAAAACGATGAGGTTGCTGTTTATCAATACAGCAGCAGTGCCAGTGAATGATTATGCATTGATACAAAAAACAGCGATCTGTTACATACCCATGGCTCATATTAAACTGTAATGACAGGGCTACCCCTTTCTTTTCCCTGTCCATTCAAAGGTTTTACTATTATTATCATCACAAAAACTATTCAGGGGAAGCGCTGCATAAAATCTGCCTTCAACATTTAGATTAGTGTAACGTCTTGCTACTAAAAAATATACCGGGTTATGCGTTATGCTCACAGCATACGTAACGCAGTTATCATGTGCGTGATAAGATTCAAGTTTTGTTATACTCGTTTTCCCCTGAAGTGACAAGGAAAAGCGGTGATGATCAGTTCCATAACGATTGATGGTATAAAGACGGTGATTACCACCGTTACTATTACTGTACTGTAATAGACCGTAGCCAGAGGGGTTTTAAGTCGACTCCAATATAAAAAAATGTCAGAGTGAATACGTGATATAAAAGCTATCATTTGAATTCTTTCCCGACTGAAAAAAAGGATCTCATTTGTAAGGGAGCCCTATGTAGGGTAGGGTGATGCAAGCGCATGCTTTGGCCTTCAAACTGGTCAAGTTCAAGGGCCTTTCTACTACGTGCCGAGAAACGTGAGCGTACGCATCCATACCTGTTTCCGCGCTGGTAGTTTTCACTGAAATTCAGATGGAAGACACGCATACTACAGAGTAATATTATACAAAGAACTAGTTTTACGGGATATGTGCAGTATTTATAACTGGACCACACGCAACAAGTGCACCAGAGAATGAAGAAAATGATCCAGGAATTGAAAATAAAAGATGCACATTCTAAAACGGGGGGACAAACTGGTAAAATAAAAGTCGTACCAGCCCTTTCAAAGATTTTAATCATAAACTTGCACCAAAGTGACTCATTAACGGCATTCATCTGCATTAGAACGAGGTTTACTATTTTTGAAACGTCCAATAAATGAGGTCGAAAATCTAATCGGCTACGCATGCATAATATGACTGATTCAGTAAAAAAATCATGACAAGTGAGTAGTGTTTACCATCATGTATCCTACATTTTATTCATGAATTTTTCGTCTACATATAAAAAACAATGTTTGTTACACATGTACCAGTAGAGTAGTACCCAATACCCACTTCTACTTTTACAAGACTATCTCTGCCAACATGTTTTTCATGCTTTTCTTCTTCGAAACTCATTTAAATACATGAAAAACTATCACCTCCTTCATCATTCATTCATGGCACTGATGCAGTGTGAAAAAAGAGCTGTGGCGAAATAAATATATGAAGTGACTCGTCGTCAACTTGGACTGCTCGCCTGCTTGCAACGAAAAAAAAATCGTCAAGTTTTAAAAAGGCAAAAACGTGAATGAATGACCCACAAGGTGTATGCATAACTGTACAATAGTATTAGCAACAAGGCGATTCTCTTCAACCTATCCGTCACCATCGGCACCGTCATTTCCTTGTCTTCTTCTACCTGACCAAAAATCCTCTCGAGATTGAAAGATTGGTAGTAACGATAGAGAAAGATAATGATGATTGAAAACGTTCAATTTAGAGCAAATCATTGGGAGAAAAGTGTTACTTTCGTAGTCTACTTTTTCTCATCATGATTGCCCGTGTCATTTTCAGTAGATCATAACCATCTGACAAGTTGCGAGCCCTTTTTTAATACTTGTGAGAAAAATGGTGATTTATCTAATCAAGGGTAATAAATATAGTGCAATTTACAAGTTGGACATATGGAGCTCTTTCCCAACAAAATCTTGACACAAAACGTATTTGGGCTTTGGGCCACTTGTGATTGGCACTCTAAATTGTTTTTGCAAATGAAAAAGCATCTAGAATCACGTAAATGACAAATGCATATGGGAAAGGAGAGAAAAAACAAGAAAATGTAGTTAAAAACTGGGTGTACTTATTTTTTTGCTAACTTTTTTTTCATTGAGTATGTGTGCCGAGTAAGTCCTGTTTTTATTTCGATTAGAGCGCTCGCATATGCATAACGGATTGCAGTTATCACGCAAAAAATTAAAAATTGCAATTGGGCATTGTTGTGCAGTTTTTAGGACTTTCTCGGAATATGTCAACAGGTACTTGAAAGATAAAGTGATGTGCTTTTTCTACAGGTGTAATTTAGCTTCAAGGTCATCTACGACTAATTCATTTAGCGAGAAAGTTATGTGAAAATTTATGATTGTAACGAGCAGACCTAAACGGTTACAAACGTGTGAATGAATATGAATGATGTGTCGTCATTCGGGCGAAAATTGTTCTTTTGTTGGGTTGGCTTACTTTTCACCATTGTGTAGTAGTTTTTTTTTCGGTAACGGCTCTCTGTGCTGAATATTTTCAGTAGAGAATGCGTGTCAAATGCCGGAGAAATTAATTTTTACTATTAATTAAACAAGTACAGAATGGACACAACAATTAATCGCATCGAGAGGGATTTTACAACATAACAAAACCTAGATTTGCTTGACAAGATATGGCTATTTAGCACTGTCTGTCTTTCAAACTGAATCTAGGTCAGAGTGAAAAACTGCGCTCACGTCATGGCCAGATCGTTGCTTTGTCATTTGACAGGCTAATTTACATTTTGGTTTTGGTGGGATGACGAAGAAAGCGAATTCACAGGTTTCCATGAAAACATAAAAGAAAAAAAAACGGCTTAATGTAGTTCACGTCACCAGCCGAAGTTTCATGTGAAAAAAAAATCAACTCTTCAGTTATGATTGTAAGACGGGATGTTCTGTTAATAACATAATATGTTTCAGTAAAGTAGCTTTCCGTGTGGGTTTCATATGAAGATTAAGAATATTATGCCATTTTCTTGTAAATTTTAACCGTTACATCTTCCTTTTGTTTGTTTAGGGTAGTGTTACCATTATCATAATTGAAATATCCTGCACCTTCGTGTTTATATCACCTAGATTAGACGGTTGTTAATTGTACTGATTTCATACAAGTTTTTTTCTCCAACAATAGTGATGGATGAATATGACTCTATGGGTATGATACATTATGGTATGGGATTACCTGACTGAACTAGGAAAATTTGAAAAAGGAAACATGCTATATGTAGACTAACTTTATGACGGCCGAATATTTATGTTCGGTTTAAAATATTCAGGGCATTTGAGCAATAAAAGGAGGGCTTTTTAACGACTTCATTTCTAGTAAATTTGCTCCATAAAATTTAAATCGATGTACGTGAAAGCAGCATAAAAATTCTGTCTGCAGGAGAACACTCAGCCTAGATATAAGAAGTGGTATGAATTTAATTCTGCCTTTCCCTAAGAGGCTGAAACTTGCAGTTCTAAGCTTTTGATAGCTAATCAGTAATTTTCTAGTATTTCCTTTGATATGGTGACCCTTAATTCTCACGTTTTGGCGAATTTCACATAACAAACGCCTGTCATAACAGTGGCCTGCAATCTAAAACCGGTGTAGAACATCAATCTTTTTTGAACATGATGCTCTAATCAGTTTGCATTCGTTGATAAGCCCAGTTCAATACCTGATTTCAGAGACCATAATACTTCTTCGAAGAAAAAATAATGACAAAATCACACGCTGATGCTTCATTAAAAGATTGTTGTGATGAAGTCTCGTCCTGGTTCTTCAGAAAACAAAATCAATTTGAGAGTCTTATCTAGACTATTCCTAGGTATTCAGGTCTTGTTCTGGATGTAATTGCTATCCCCGGTCGTCCACGTAATTGTACCTTATTCCTGATGCAAAATTTTAAAAAAATGAACACGATAGCACCTTTGACCTTCTATCCTATTGGCATAGTTTACCCGACTATTTTGCTCCTTTCATAAATCATACCTTTTTTGAAAGGAAACGCACGAGATGCTTGTGAAGATGATCATCCTGACAGATAAATGTAGATAAGAGGGAGAGGTGTATGAACCGAGTCACGCAATAAAATGGGACAAAGCTATAAAACATTGCACTGAATCCGTCAAATACATGGACTTAAAAAAATCCTACAATTATCTTCTTTTCATATAAATCATCATTACTAACAAATGTTTTTTTGGTTTTTTTTTCAGAGATGGGAACCTGACATCCGGAAGAGTATTTTTTGTTACTTTTACCACTGACTGAACCCAATTTACTTGATATTTTTTGTCGCCACAGAAGACTGCACCAGCGTCCTCATGTCTTCAACTTGAAGAGAACTAAACTTAAGAAGTTCACCAGTTTTCAAAAAACTTTATATGAAAATGATTAGAAAAGAGAGTAGTGAGAGTGCTACAAGTAGTAGCATTGAAACGAGGACTCTAGGATCTATACCTTTGTATGGTATTTTGTGGCCAAAAACCAAAATGTTCATCCCCAGCGGTTCCTCTTCTAGTTCCAAAGCTACCTGTAAAAAGGCAGGATCTCAGTCCATCCTTGGAAGCTCCAGTCTGAAAAATGCGTCAAGTGTGGCACTCCTGCTGGCAGTTGTGCTTTTAGTAAATAACGTCAACTTGTCAACTGCCATCCCAAGACAAGTGAGACATAGATACAGTAAACCCCTTGAGTATCCCCCGCAAACAGGAAAAATAGCATCGATAGCATCGCCCTCAGATGAGTCTTCCAATTTGAGTCGAGGTGAGTAACCTTTCTTTTCATCATAATATCTACCTCTCTTACGCTAGTAACAAAAAAAGAAAGGAAAAAACTATAAAACTTCTTCAAAAATATGTTGTTTTTTGTATGAAACACTTGCCTTTTTTTATCCATACATCACCTCCGTACAAAAATGTGTACCGTAAAGATTCTCAACTGTAACTATTAATGCTTGAGTAACGTGGGTGTTCATGTATGAAAAACGCATCTTCATTCATTGAAAGCCGACACTAAAACAAAATCAACCATGATTTTTATGCGGGGGAAGATGAAATAAATTAAGAGTAAATTCAACTGTCATAGAGATATGTTTTTATTTTATAAAGTAACGTTACCATGAAAGCAAGGGCTGTGTAGTTTGTTTTTGCAAGCCTGTTGAACATTTTTTTACCACAGTTATGCATCCAGGTGGTCAGTGTACCATTTTTCCTCTGTTCCCGTTACTTTTATTTTCTAAAAATAGGTTGAAAACTTTTATAAAAAGCAGTAGGCTGTTGCATAATCTTTTCAAGGAATGATCAAAAGGTATGAACAATGAAGGTGTGCAGTTTTTTCAGAGTCTTTGTGAAACGATTACGTTAGTTACCTGCTCACGAAACACTCACTGCCATAGAGAAAAAAAAGGCTCAAAGACCGGAACTAATCCTGCAAATACCTGCAGAGATGATACGTGCCTGAAAAAAAAAGCTCTTGAGTGGATGTGCGGAAACAGGATGAAAGATTAGGTTTTTTGCAGTTTTTTCTTTAATATCCTTGCTTCCTTGGTTGGAGTTAGCTGTATAAAAAGTAAAATTAAAGACCTTTTAAAGTGCCTTTAGTTTTACCGTTTTTAAACATCTTTTGAAGAGAAAGAGTTGAACTGAACGTAAAAAATTTTATGTGAAAATTATAAATAGAATGAAAACCGAATACTATTTTCTATTTGAAAAGGAAAAGTCAAGGTCTTGAGAGGGAATAAACTACTATAAGTGCCGGCTTTTTTTGGCATATAGCACAAAACAGTAAAAGAGGAAAATTGGCAGGGAAAAGTTTCGATCAAAACCACTCACTATGAAACGTCTTTCGAAAGCTCCCATCAAAATATTTTTAAATCGCTCATTTTACCCGTAGGGGAAGCAAAACTCAGTTTGCCCCATAGTCATATCCATACACAAACAATGTCCCGTTTTTCCAGAGTCAAAACTTCATATGGATTTTATATTACAATTTGCTTCTCTTATCCAAGTACAGACACTATTTCTAAAATGAAAACTGGCCGCTAACGGTTCGTTAATGCCGGCAACATGAGTAACACCTTCAAAAAACGACCACATTTTTTATGAACATTTTTTTATATTTTCTTCGCTGTAAATAATGCGAGTCATATTTTTAGCCATATACATATTCCACACCAATTTTACTATCTTTTCACAATCATAATCAAGTTAAAAGATTTTTGTGTAGTTCCTTTCCTACCTAGTTCTGAAGCGTCAGTGCCCTGGTGTGCATGCGCATTAGAGTTTAAGGTGAGGTATGAAAACTTGCGAGAAGAAGGGAAGAGCGTATCTTTTTTTCCTTTTTTTCTACTCTGATCCAATCCTCACCACGAAACATCTTCTGAACAGTAATGATTTTTAGGGAAGGTGAATGAACCATTTTAACAACTAAATAATACACGTAAAAACACCTAGATTATAGATGACAGTAAGAGAAAATTGGTTTTGTCCTTAGAGATGGGTTTTAAAAGAAGATAAAAAAAATACGTAGGAAATTTTTATGAAAAAAGGAAACTTATTCTAGATTTTTGGCTATGGACATATATGTGACAAGAGCTCATTTTTTGGCTGAGGTCAAATGTTTCGTCAGATTTTCGCAGAGTAAACAAAGTAAAGAAATCTCCTTTGCCAATTAAAGAAAAAGGATGGAAATATGCGAAAGGATGACTCTCTGAATCTGAGAATGAAAATTTTGTTATAGTAAAAGAAAACAATAAAGAAACCAGTTAAGCTTCTTTGTTTTGTGGGTATAAAACATGGTTGTTTTTCACTCGACCTGAATTTCTCACGCATTCTTGGTTAGGTAAAAAAATCGCAATGTTTTGCATTTACCGTAGTAATCCCGTGTGGCTATTATCATTAGATGCAGAAAAACGGTTTATTTCGGTCATTTTGTTTATATGTAAACATTTTATGCGAGAAATCTTTAAGAAAGTATAATACGGGTACTTTCACAAGGCTATGAAGTTTGATGTTCCATGAAATGACAAAAAATAAACGCCCAATTAGTTTCAATTTAAGGAACACAACTGCTTGGGGCATTATAAGAAATAAACTTATTTAATGCAACTGTATTTGAGATGATTTTATTTTAAAAAACAACTTTCAAATATTTCAGAAACAAGTGGAAGAAACATCAGGCCGCTATCTTGTCAACATCGCGAAACTGGACAACTTGGAGTTTGCATGTTTGCCTGGGATTGCATGAAAGTAGGTCACCAATTGAATCTTAAAATGTAGCACATTTTATGTTTGTTGTAGTGTTTTACTGAGTATATTAAATCTTTTTGTTGATTAGGCTAATGGAACTCACTTGGGAACATGTATCGACCGGTTTTACTTTGGAAGCTGTTGTGACCTTGGTGATAAGACGCATGAGATGCTTGAAAGTGCAAGTCTCCGACCCTCTCTAAGACCGACTTCAGCTCCTGCTGCACCAGCGGCAGCACCAGGAAATGATAAACCAACTGGAATTCCATTGTTGCCAGGAGCTCAACAAGAGGAAGAGGGAACAAGTAGTACTGCAGGACCTGTTCCAGGTGTTCCAACCTTCTCCCCACCTGCTGATGGGGTTAATTTGCCCGGACAAAATGATTCGTTTACGATGCCTCCTCCAGCAGATTACCCTCAGTTGCCAGGACAAAATGGGTCGGCACCAATGCCACCAGCCGACTTTCCGGAATTACCAGGGCAGGGAGGGTCAGCTCCAATGCCACCAGCAGACTTCCCACTACTACCAGGGCAAAATGGGTCGGCTCCAATGCCACCAGCAGATTTTCCACAACTGCCAGGCCAAAACGGATCTGCACCAATGCCACCCGCGGACTTTCCAGAATTGCCAGGACAAAACGGATCAATTCCCATGCCTCCAGCAGCCGATTTCCCAATGCCAATGCTTCCTGGCCAAAATGGTACTGCTGATTTCCCTATGTTGCCTGGTCAAAACGGTAGCAATCCCGTAATGCCTCCAGCAGACAGTCCAATCACACCTCCACCAAATATTCCAATGTTGCCAGGACAAAATAGTTCCAATCCTGTCATGCCTCCAGAAGAAAACCCCGCAATGCCACCTTCCTCACCAATGCTACCTGGACAAAACGGAACAGAGGTACCTGGACAGGGTAACGATACGATGATGATCCCCGGTCAAGAAATGTTCCCAGGACAAGGAAATCAGTCCATGATGTTACCTGGACAAGAGTTCCCTGGACAGGGTAATCAATCCATGATGTTACCTGGCCAAGAAATGTTTCCCAGCAACCAAACAATGATGGTCCCAGGCCAAGAGATGTACCCTGGTGGAAATCAGTCCATGATGGTTCCCGGCCAAGAAATGTTCCCAGGTCAAGGCGGAAACGACACAATGATGCTGCCGGGACAAGGAAACAACACTTTGAGTCCACCACCTGGTTCCCCTATGGTTCCTGGGGGATCTTCCACAACAGAAACTTCTGGAGTAGGACCGAACGCCGAAAGTAGCACGTCTGCACCTGGAATCCCTGGAGTCCCAGCGGATAACCCTATTACCCCGCCGACTAACCCAATGATTCCTGGACAAAACGGTAGCGCGGACAATCCCATTACCCCTCCACCTAATTCACCAATGTTGCCTGGTAACCAGTCGATGATGATTCCAGGGCAGGAAATGTTCCCTGGACAAGGCAATCAATCAATGATTCCCGGACAAGAAATGTTTCCAGGTCAAGGAGGAAATGATACGATGATGATGTTGCCCAACCAGGGAAATCAAACAATTCCAGGACAAGGAAATAATACGCTCACTCCTCCATCTGAAGCTCCAATAACACCTCCTCCCAATTCAATGATCCCAGGATCTTCGACAACCGAAGCGGCTTCAGAGGCTCCAAGCAATGATGGCAGTAGTACTACAGCAGCCCCGGCTCCTGGTCTTCCAGGATTTGCCCCACCATCGGATGGAATAGCTCCACCAATGCTACCTGGACAAAATGGCTCGTTACCAATGATGCCTCCAGCAGATAACCCAATCACTCCCCCACCTGGTACCCCGCCGTTCCCTGGTGCTCCAGGAAATGGAAGCAATGACGCACCATCCCTTCCAATACCAGGAATTCCAGGACAAGTAAATGATGGATCGTCTCCATCACCTTCGTCAACTCCCATTCCAATTCTAATCCCAGGACTACCGCAAACTCCAGAATATCCAGGTGTGGGACAAAATGGCTCTGCATCTGATAACCCAGGACAACCCGGGCAACCAGAACAGCCGCAACCTCCCATGGCTCCAAGCCCACCAGGTATCCCTGGCTACCCACCAGGTGTGCCTCAACCAACGCCACCCCAGCCGGGACCACCAGAAGGAGAAGAAGGTGAACAAGAAATGGGAATTCCTGCTGATATGCCACCTCAATCATCCACCGAAGGAAATATGAATCCAGTAACGCCTCCAAATCCACCAGAAGTCCCAACACCTCCAAGCATTCCTGGAGCTCCCGGAGCTGGAAGTAATGACACTTCTGGACCTTCCTTGGGCGATGGTGTTACCGGAATCCCAATCCCATCTCAGCCACCTGCAGACTACCCTACTCCACCAGCAATTCCAGGAGGTTTAGCTAACAGCAGTAGCAACGAAGGCGGCCAGACGTTCCCTATTTTGGACCCTGTCGCAACAGCTTCTACCACAAAAGCCACAGAGCCTTCCACTTCACCCACTCCAGCACAAGATGTACCTGAAGTTTCAAGTACTACACCTTCTGCTAATATTGCCAACCAAACATTCCCAATCCTTACTCCACCACCTACATCACAGCCAATGCCAATGACTCAGAAGCCGGGAGGTGGCAGTGGATTTGGCCCACCTGGAGGTGGATTTATCCCAGCATTACCCGGTTCTCCAACAACCGAAGAACCCAGCGGTGACCAACCCAGCTCACAACAACCTGGATTCCCTGGAATTCCTCAACCCACCATTCCTTCTCTTTCGCCAACGTCATCCACAACTACAACAACAGAAGCCCAACCAGAGGAGTCATCGCCTGATGCTCCACCAGCTGAAACTTCCACCAACGGACCAGCAGAAACACAAGCTCCTTCTTCATCAGAAGCTCCACAAGGTGAACAATCTCCAACCACCCCAGCGGCTTCAGAACAACCGGACAGTGGTGTAACTACTCCAGCCGATGTGCCAGAACCAAGCAGTTCGTCGTCTGCACCCGAACAAGAGCAAACAACAGTTTCCGCTGGACAATCGACCACAAAGCAACCACAAGAAGATGCTCCTATTGAAGGCTCAACTTCTCCAGCTCCTGGATCTGGAATTCCCATGGTCCCTGTCAGTCCTCCAGATGGTGTTTCTCCCCCAGCTGGAGATATGCCACCAGTAACCCCTCCAAGCGGCGTATCACCCCCTGCCGGCGACCAGCCCCCAGTGACTCCTCCAAGTGGTGTTTCTCCACCGTCTGCAGATATGCCTCCGGTCACTCCACCAAATGGAGTTTCTCCACCGTCCGCAGATATGCCCCCTGTAACTCCACCAAATGGAGTTTCTCCTCCTTCCGCTGATATGCCTCCGGTAACACCTCCTACTGGAGTCTCCCCGCCCTCTGCTGATATGCCTCCAGTTACTCCTCCAAATGGAGTAGCTCCACCTCAGAATACAACTATTCCAGAAGCAACAACTCCAAGCATTCCGTCCAGTTCTATTCCATCCGTTCCTGGACAACCCGAACAACCCAGTTCACCTTCTCCACCACAAGAGGAAGAGTCATCGCCCACTTCTGTAGCCACGCCCGAAAGCACTTCCTCTGTAGCCCCTGAAACATCAGAATCTACATCTTCTGCAGCACCTGAAGAGGACCAGCCTGGAGCTGAGCCGTCTACCGAAGCTTCTGCAAGTGAAGCCCCAGTCAGTGAAGCATCGTCGACTCCCGAGGCCCCTACAACACCTAGCGCCATCCAAGAACCTGGAAACAATGACACAATGGCTTCAACTGGATTCCCAGAGGAAGCTTTCTTTTCTGAGAATGGAACATTACTTATTAACGACTACAAGAGAAGTAATCCTCTTTTCCAACTTCCAGCAATAGCACCAATCAACTGCAAAAACAAAGGATAAACTAATATTTGTTTCTTTTCATTTTCAGTTTGCGGACGGCGATTCTTCCCCTCAGCAAGAATTGTTGGTGGAAAGGAAGCAACCTTCGGAAAATGGCCATGGCAGGTATGTTTCATTTTTTAACGGCATTTCACAACCTTTAAGGCTTTACCTCTACTAAACCGAGCTTCGGTCGTATTACAGATTTCTTTGCGTCAATGGAGGACTTCTACCTATTTACACAAGTGTGGAGCCGCTTTACTTAACGAAAACTGGGCAATCACTGCTGCTCATTGACGTTGAAAAGTAAGTTACCGTCACAGTAGAACTTTCTTAACAAGGAAGTTCTCGGTATTAATGTAAAATATCTTTCTGTAGAGTTCCACCAACAGATCTTCTCTTGAGAATTGGTGAGTTTGACTTATCCGAAGAAAAGGAGCCTTACGGCTATGTGGAGAGACGAGTTCAGATCGTAGCCACTCACCCACAATTCGACGCGAGGACGTTTGAGTACGACTTGGCTCTCCTCCGTTTCTACGAGCCAGTCACCTTCCAACCCAACATTGTACCAATCTGCGTACCTGAAAACGATGCAGACCATATTGGAAAAACCGGTTATGTCACAGGATGGGGAAGGTAATTCCATCTCTTCAACGCTACCTTATTCGTTGTATTATCATTCAGAAGCTAACAGGTAAATATCTCTAGCCAGTCACCTTCCAACCGAACATTGTACCAATCTGCGTACCTGAAAACGATGCAGACCATATTGGAAAAACCGGTTATGTCACAGGATGGGGAAGGTAATTCCATCTCTTCAACGCTACCTTATTCGTTGTGTTATCATTCAGAAGCTAATGTCTCCTTAATGTCATTCCAGACTGTATGAAGACGGTCCTCTTCCATCCCGCCTCCAAGAGGTCCCAGTTCCAGTCATTACCAATGAAGCTTGCGAGTCCATGTACCGTCAAGCTGGATACATCGAACACATTCCACACATCTTCATCTGTGCTGGATGGAGAGATGGAGGCAAGGACTCTTGCGAAGGTGACAGCGGTGGTCCAATGGTCCTTCAACGAGACGACGACAGTAGATGGCAGCTTGGAGGGGTGATTTCATGGGGAATAGGTATGAAAATACTTAATTCTGTTCAAGTTCAAAAACATTGTGATTGTGTAAGTCATTAACTTCAATTGTTTTTTAACCTTTCAGGCTGTGCTGAACCAAATCAACCCGGCGTCTACACAAGAATATCTGAGTTTAGACACTGGATAAACCAAATTCTCCAGTTTTAGTACTTCCTAGTAAACCTATTGCCGAAAGCTAGTAATTACTCATGAATCAAGTCGTTTTACTCTCTAAGTCTTTCGTGGATCGATAACTTAATATAATTTTTCTTTAATGGTTCATTCATCAGGCGTTGCTATAACTGCTCGATAAAGTTATTTTATTTTGAAGCAGTGGCGCAGTTCATAATGTAATCCGTTGAAAATGTCTCGTAGTGACTATTTTTCTGTACCTGCTCAAAACAAATTCTGTATTTTATCACTGTTATAATTGGATTCGTTATCTGATCTGTTACATATTTTTTATGCAAATTATTGACGAATCTGTCGTTAATTGGTATTTCAAATGTAACTCTCCCTGCGCTCTCCACCAGCCCCTGAGTGAGCTCAAAATCTGTGATGAACCAAAGTGAAATGGACTGCAAGAATAAAAAACAAACAAACTTTATAGTGATACACATCCCTGTTTTTAAATAGTAGTTTACCTCAGTATCTTTTGTAATTTAACAAGATAATTTTTTATGTGGTGATTGTATTTAAGTCTGTTTGACGTGTTTTAAAGGTGGCACAATTTCCAATACTTTTTCCTACTAGTGCCAATGACAGCAGAATGACAATCATGTATAACTACGAATTAAATTATCACTAATGTTTTTTGGTAAGATTCGCAACTCAGGAAAGCGTGTCCATCAATATCTGTTAAGGAAACTTTACTCTTAATTTCTATATACGGTCGACGGTGAATTTTATTTTACTCTTTCGTTATTTATTGTTATTTTGTTATTTAATGTTGGGAACTTAATTTAGGTTTTAAATGTTATTTTTACCCAGAACTGCGTAGATTGTACATATAAATCTATAGTAAAAAGCGTTAAACTAATTAAAGTCGTAAAATGAATTTTTAACTTTTAAGTCTCATTTTGGTGCTTATTAAAAGTATACAAGTTGCGAATCTGGATTATTTTAGAGCAAGGAACAGAAACATGTGCAATAAATTTCTGTATCACAGATTTGACAGTTTGTTTCAGTTTTGGTATGAAAAGACCAGACCTGAGAGAAGTTGATATGAAATTTTTGGAGAAATCAACGTAATTAAAGAAAATTGAAATGGCCAATGGGCTAGCCATACTAGTGGTAATGACTTCGGATAGTGTTACATATGCAAAAAGCGCAAGAATTGTTTTAGTTGTTTTGGACTTCGTTTTGTTTTTGTACCTTTTGAAACGAATATGTATCTGTGAACCTAGGTGACTTTGAATAAATAATGAAATAATGCATGGTTTTATGTTTTTTACTTGGTTTTGTGGTTGAGGTGACATAACATGCAAAAATTACTGGACTCATTTTGAAATTAATTTTCACTCAAAGTTTGTATTGCCTGAGAAATTGAACATACAAAATTTACAAAAGTACAGAACATTTTTGTTGATATTTACAATGAAAGCATACAAAAGATAACTTAAAATACTTAAATATGGTAAAGTTACATCAAATTCATAACGAGTGCATGGCATTCAAATAAATATAACAACGGGATTTCATTAATTTCATCTTCACGTTCATACTTTGCATTAAACCTTGGTAAGTCATTTCATCACCGACAAGAAATGGTCCTCCATAAAAGTGAAAAACACCGAAGAAAACGAGGAATGTGCAAAATAACCAGTAACTAACATTTCAAAAACAGTAATAACTTTACAGTAGTATGTATTGGTTTATACTAATTGAATAAATAATTGCAATTTGAGTACAGCTATTGATATGTACTTTAAATAAAATATCACAAAGTGTAAAACTGTAAAATTCTCCATTGGTCAGAGGTGGTTTTTCTACGTCTTCAGTCCTGTAACTTTCTTGATCCAAGGTTTGTAATAGGTCATTCGCATGTACACACCAGGCAGCTACGGACAAACACGAGATGCTTTGTTAGTGAAAATATTGCCAAAAATCTTAATTGAAATGAGATAATAATGAAATTTTACATTTGGGTATGCGCATTTGATGCCATGGCTGACTGTACCGGCAAGCACCCATTGACCAGTCTCACGTTTGATGGAAAGTGGTCCTCCACTATCACCCTATAGGAGAAAGAAATGGTAAACTTGTTATATACTTATTTTTTTTCCAAAAATCACAGAACTTATATCAAAGTTATTGTGTTAAACGTACCTCGCATGAGTCCTTCAGTCCTTCCGCGTAACCAGCACAGATGAAACTTTCTCGTATAGCTTTAAGATGGCCACTTTTTTGGAACATTTCTTGGCACTTGTCATTGGTCATTACCGAGGACATCTACTTCGTGAAGAATTTGTGGTACTCCTCCACCTACGTGTTCAACAAACACAAAGTTTAAAAAATCTCGCATCCCTTATAACAATGTGTGGACAATAGGATCAAAATTACTTTACCATATTTTAAACGACCCCATCCAGTTACGAAAGCTTGTTGGCCAATAAAATCTTCGGCGTCTTCTGGTAGACAAATGGGCACAATATGTGGAGCATATTCTACGGGAGATTCCAACTCCAATAAGGCAATATCGTTTTCAAATGTTTGAGCATTGTAGTCCCTGTGTACAATAACTCTACGGACATTTTTCGTAACGGACTGGGAACTGCTTGACTTGTCTTTCCCGTTGGGTGAAATGTCAAAGTCTCCTAGGACAACTGTTAATGTTGCCAGGAATCCAGGTTGACAATGGGCTGCAGTTAGCACATACTTGGGAGCGATCAATACTCCGCCGCATTTGTTCTTTGAAAACAAACCGAGCCAAGTTGCTTCCTTCACAAGAGCTTGCCATGGCCATTGACCGAATTTGGAAGCTAGTTCCACCCACAATTCTTCCAGACTTTTTCAACGTACGAACTCCACAATCTAAAATGAGAAACATAATAATAGTTTAGGCATGAAATTGGTTAAAAGAGCTCAGAAGAAATCTGTAGCCAAACTATAATTAAAACTGACCCTTTCGATAATCTAACTGTCTATGAGGTGTTGGAGGTCTTCTCGTAGTTCCTCCTTTTTCTTTATTTGGTCTTTTGTGCTTGTCCAATACTTCGACATCTTTGAGAGGGAATGGTGGGAATTTTGTATCAATCGTGCTAGGATCTGCGTGATTTGATGTGACAGAGCTGGAGGTCTCAAATATCTGTGGGTGTCTGATGACTTCGTCCAGATCAGAACCGCTTAAACTTTCTGCCATGTTTTGCACAACCTATGATGACCAATCGGAAACAAGTGTGCAGGTAAGTGAAAAACTTTCTTCAAGAAACATTTAATTAACATGCACTTTTAAATATCATATAGTTTTACCTGGTCCACAAGATAGTCTAAATTGGTGTCGATATCCTCATCAGCAAGGAGCAACGGAGTGGTCGATTTGGTTGGTGACGTGGTGGGAGCTCTGGTTACCGGTCTTGGAGGTTTCGAAGTCGTGCTGGTAACCATGGCTACCCTTCTGATTGGTTCAGTTGTTGGTTTCCTACGCGCCGTTGTGGTTTCTGGCTCTGGAGTTGTTGTTGTTGTAGTAACAGTTGTCCGTTTCTTTTCCGGTGGGAGCGTATATTGTGAAGGTCTCTTCCATTTCGTAGTCGTCGCTCTTGAGGGTAGTCTTGTACTGGGCGATTGGGTCGTAGTTGTCCTGAATGTCTTTGGGGTATTTGTCGTTGTTGAGGTGGTAGTCCTTCTTGTAGTTGTTGTTGGAGCTGGAGTAGTCGTCGTTGTGGTAGTGGTTGTTGTTGTCGTTGTACTGGGAGGGGGTGGTGGTTGAAACGTCGCCTCGCTTGCCAAGAACGGAGAGTTCTTGATACCCTCAGCCAGTTCCAACATTTCCTGCGCAGAGTCATCCTCTTTCATGGCAGAAGTATGAGGAGTCTTTGAGAAAGTTCCCTTCTCTGTAGTGGTAACTTCGTTGTGTAAATCAACACTCAGNTCCTCTTTCATGGCAGAAGTATGAGGAGTCTTTGAGAAAGTTCCCTTCTCTGTAGTGGTAACTTCGTTGTGTAAATCAACACTCAGCCACGTCATTAAACCGTTCTCAATGACTGGAGAGGATCCATTCGTTTTCTTCAGTTTTTCTAAACTCGTTGTGAAAGAGGTCGTCTCCTCTGACTCCTCGGAGGAGTAAGTATTATTTGACTCAGGATATTGGAATGTATGAATCATATAAGTTGAAGATGCCCAAGGTTTGGGAGTTGACACTTTGTACGAGCTGCTTTCAGTGGAGTCAGCTTCATCGTCATCGTCCATGAAGACATTTGTCGTGCTAGCGATATCATCCTTAATCTCATGATTTAAGTCTTTGGTTACGCTCGTTAACGTTGTCTGCCATACATCCCCCTCCGCATCTGCAGCTTCCAGTACAGACGCCAAAAGTGGAAGTGCATTTGGTCCAATAGGACTGCCATAATGGTGGCTCGATCCTGTGGTTCCTCCTGAGTTCATTGTTGACGCGATCACTGGAAGATGGCTGAAGTCTTCATCAGCTTCACCCGAGCTAACCTCTGGTGGTTTATCCGACTGAGGTGATGCATGCGGTCCTAACTGCATAACAACTGACCACACATTATCCGTGTTTCCGATGTTCTCATTTAGCTCAACTGAAGAGCCTCCCTCTCCAATGATCTTCTCCTGCGCTGGTAACAAAAGTTGTTCTGTGATTTGAACCACACTTGCATCGTTCTCGGTTGTATCTTCAACAGGAAATCTACTAACTTCACTGTTTCCTCCAATGCTGTTAGTGGTAGAGTCTGTCAAGTCGTCATTTTGAGAGACAAGATTTCCATCAAGATACGTAAAAGTCACTAGCTTAGGTGGAGCTTGTGTCGTAGGCGTCCGACTCAGTTGGTTGTCAGATTGGAACTGTTGCGCGCTGGAGTGATCATTGATAAAACTTCCACTAGTACTACTGCTCACATGAAAGTTGTTCTTATTAACGTTGTTAAACATACTTGAAGTAGCTACTGCTATCAGTACTACTTGAGACACTACTGCTACTGGTACTAGTTCTTTTCAAAATGTTAACCCTACTGACAGTCCCACCCTCACTTTGACTACTATTACTAACTACTGTTACAAGAGTTAATGTCGTAGGTTCCACAGGGAGATGAGACTGGCCATTCGCATTATGAACATCAGCGTGACTTCCGTGCACGCGGTGAGCAACAGGATCACTGACACTGGAGAAAGTTTCCAAAGTGAGAGGAAGAAAAGAACCAGGAGCAGGGGGAGAAGGAGGAGTTGGGCGTTCTCCAACTGTGAAAGGAACGTCAGTGCGGTGTAGTGGGCCCACCGTTTCATCCTGATAAGTACTTGGTGGGAATCTACTACTAGTGAAAGAAGGCACCCCACTGTCCCCAACAGATACTGTAGGACGAGGCTGAAACCGGGTTGAGTATTGTTCCGTTGCGGAACTCTGTTGTCGCCGGATTGTGACTGATGTGCTGCTACTTGTTGAGGTGACACTGGCCGGGAATCTTGTGGCGGGAGAAACCTGCTCCTTTGGGAACGGCCCCACAGAGAACTGTGAGACATTTCTTGGCCCCACTGAGGACTGGAGCGTGGCTGATGAGTCGAACGAAACATTGTAAACACTGGTGGGTCCAACTGCAGCTTCTTCACCGTCAATCGGGTGCAAAATTATTGTGTCACTTGGCAAGTGCGTGATTATAGATGAACCTACAGTGGTAGGCAGACTGACTGACTCGGACTGATCTGGTTCAACAGTTTCACCGTTGTTGTCTTCTTCCAGGGGAAGTTGTGGAGGCACGTATCCAGGAATGTAACAACACGCCCCAAACAGAAATTGATCAACGCAAGCTCCAATCACGGTACCAGACTTTTCTTGGCATTCCAAATTGAACATACATACTCCAGATAAAGCTTCGAATCGTTTTGAAGACGATGAACACTCCTT
>JAAXOA010000619.1:0-21198 GCA_036561885.1 Salina celebensis
TTAACTGCTCATTAATTGGTGATTGTTATCGAAATTGGTATGGTCGCTATAAGCAAAAATGATCAGCTCAAAGGGGTCCGTCGATATAGCGAATAAAATGTTTTCGTCATTAACGTTAAATTATAGCCAACTTTAATTGGGCAATTAACTATGGTCATAGTTAACCGATTGCTCTGAAATTCAATTTGCCCACCTATATTGGGCTAAGGAACAATCGTACCGAATTTCGTGGAAGTCGGTCCAATAGTTTCAGAGAAACAGAGGGGGACAGACGGACAGACAGACGGACAGACAGACGGACAGACAGACAGACAGACATCAGCATCCGCATAAAGTAGCTCCGCCACTTAATAAGTACAATGTTCTGTATCATTAACACACGCATTTGCATTACAACATTTAATGTAAATCAACTGTAGCGTATAGGATATAATATTATTCTATGTTTACAAGCAAGAGTTTAATGCTATATTGTGCTGGTCCCATCATATAGAAAGAAATAGCACCAAAAGTACACACTATAATTAGTGATTGATTAGCCTGTTTGTACCAAAACTAAAGAAAAAAATAGCCTATTTTCTTCCATCTGTACCTGTAGCAAGTAGAAAGTTCTTCCAAATTCCCACCACAGATAACGTTGATCCATTTTGATTGAAGCATAATATGATTCTTACAAAGATTATCGTTGCTATATTCGTATTAGTATTTCATGGAAGTATAGAATTTATTCCCAATTGCTTCGAGAAATCATAAGATCGTTCCAAATATTAAATCCATATCAAAGTTAAGCTGCCGCAGCCCCAGTTTGCATCGTCAATCCGATGACACAAATTCGCAGAGTACATGCACTACTTGACGAACACGGAATACATCGTCAGTTACAGGAACATGATTAGTAACTATGAGGAAGTCAGCATTAGCTAATTAATAATTTCTTATAAAAAACGCTTAGTTCAAAAACCAAAATAATTCGCAAAAACCTGATCATTCATTCAACCAGATCCAGAGATCACTGTCGTATGATATCAATTGGTTACTTTATGTCACGTAGCTTTAGCTTTATGCATGCATAACTTTTGTTATTTAACACGGAATTACACTTACACGTTACACCCCCGCTACGCTATATTTTTATACATTAATTTCCATGAAATAATTTGGATGGATGACGCAGGTGGGCAAGCCAACATAGACAAATATGGCTAATGACAACTTTAAAATTGTTGAAGTGGCTGTTGAATTGTTGTCTACCAACGTTTTTTTTCTTTTCCCCTGTGGCTTCAGACATCATATTTAGAACGGCATATCCGGGGGTTACAGGATGACTGTTTCATTCACACGAAATCATTCCTTCTGTCATCCCTGGTGGACTCTGTTGAATATAGCAAAGAAAAATATACCGGAAGGTTATTCTCATGTCTACCAGGAGCTCATTTGTTAGCATTTCGACAAAACATGCATCATGACAAGATTAAGACTTTTGAGACATGCTTATATTGTCTATACAGAGGGATGCGGTATTACACTATTAATTATGCATGCATGCAAACTACTTCTTCAGTTATCAACATGTTAGCAATAAATTTCATAATCAATCCACATATAATATGCCAACAAACATGACATACCGTCAGAAAGAAAGCAGTTCATATAAACTCTTTTAGTCTATGCACACACACATTAGTAAAGACGGATTAACATGTCCCAGTTCATGGGAACTAAGAATTTCCTTACTACTTAAAATGTCAGTCACAAAAATGCACAACATGCTCAAGATTCATTATCATGTTTTTCACAATGTTACGAAGCTTACAGGCAAAGTAAAGTATACAAAAACTTGCACAACAACTCACATTAACAGAAAACCGCTGGGATTTACAGCCCAAAGCACAATGTTTGCACAGCCAACAGCATTGAGCGCAATTTACAAACCGAAAAGTTAGATGACCCAGTTGTCTCCAGAAACCAAATGGAAAATCACAGGTCTAGGGATTTCCAAAAAGCATGTTCTGTAGCTGTCACCATGCGTTTCTTATGCTAATCTGGACTGATATGACGCTCAGTACATTTTAACTTGTTTTTAACATAACAGATTACAGACTATTAAATTTAATCTAATCAAACTGAGATCTACAAGTCCAGCATGAACAAAGTGTTGCAGAAAACAACACAGAACGTAGTCCCTGATTGTAAAACTTATAAAACACATTGAAACGAACAGACGTCTTACAGACAACATTTAAAGCACATTTATAATTAACAAATCATACATTTTAAGCATTTCATGTCTGGCTTCTGTCGATGGTGTTGAAATTCCGATGACAGTGAAAGTTTTCACGTTGGTTAAAGCAATCTGTCTGATGTTTGGAAGCAAAAGTGACGAGAGCGAGGTTTCCAATAGACAATGAGATATTTTCGTATATAGAAATTACTTATTCTAAAATTAAACTGCTAGAACTACTGCCCTCATGATTGTAAAACCCAACATTTTGCAATTACATTACTCTGTAAAACAATGCTTACAAGCAAAGTCTATATCTATAATGTGCAAAAATAAAAAAATGTATTTGTGTTGCATTTTTTTTTATCGTTAGCTGTCAAAGAATACTTTTCCAAACTCGGATTTTTTACGCATGATGAAATACAGTTATTAGTTGAAAAAGTTTTAAAAATTATAAAAAGTTCAGGTGAAAGTCCAATGGAGAATATTGTCCAAGGTGAAATACCAATTTTTCATATTTTTTATAACTATAAAGACCAAGGCTTTATTAGCAGTAATTAGTTTGCAGACTAATTAAAAACTATACACGCAGGGTTTTGGTGAGCCTCAGACAGTTTTCTTGGTAGATTTTTGTTATTCTTCTTGTTTGTCTGTGTCCTTTGCGTATGTGTGCTTGTAAATTACTTCAAAACGCTGCAAGCGTGTGTATAATCTGTATGTGAAAGTAACTACGCATCCAGCAAGACTAAACAGGATGCTAGTTCTTAAGTCCTGTCAAATTCATGCAAGCAAGCAGATGCCCGATAGTAATTTATTGATCAACACCATTCATCCATGCAATTGTTCATCCAGGATCGGTAAAAACTGGCAAATCTCCAAAATCAACTTAAGGAGAAAAGAGGACAAAAAAGGAAAAGTCAAAGTTATTCTGAGGGTGTCATCTCTTATTATTTTTTTCCTGGAAAGAAATTGAAAAAAAACTTGAGTTGGCTTGAATTCTAATAATTATCGGCTTTGTTACTTTTGATTTTGCCAATTTCAAATGGAAGTTCACACAAAAGAAAAAAGTGAAAGCTTTCTCTAGCTAGAAAGGCGATTTTGATGGTGAAAGTCATCCGCTATTCAAGGAAGGACGAAAATAATAAGAAGAAAGAAATCAAATTTCTGTCATAGATCTAATCAGGATGTCATTTGTTTCTTACATGCACCAAAATTGGAATGCCAAAAAGTTAAGCTGGGATGTACATGCACAAATTCAAATCACGTGCTCATCGATGTTCCATGCAGATTACAGTTTGTCAGCATTCCCAAATTATTTGCATGCATTACAGGATGAAATATAGGAGCCGTTGTTCAAAGTGCGCCGGTGTTTGGACTTCTACAACAGTTTCTTTTTCTCTCATTTCATTGATAGTGGAGAAAACAATTACGCACCGATTGTCTGCCAACGTTACTTTTCACCAAACCTTTACATTTTCGTGCAGGGGAGAGCTTCAATAAAGGTATTTATTCATTCTAGACAAATGCCTAAAAAATGTTTTTCAGTGTTTCTTGGGTGACATTGTGCACAACAAAGTAAAAAGGAGAAAGTGTATTTTGTGCTCAGTCAGTGAAAGCCTAATCTGCTTACAGCTTAAAACTTGGTTATCTAACTCTGACTAGTTGATTTGTGAAAAGTGAAAAAGCTTCCTAAGTTCTATTCTGTTTTTAAGAGCTCATTAGGTACGGTGTTTTGGCATGAGTTAACATAATACACTATGAAATAAATTAAATTGTTAGACGGCTGTTGAATTCAATATTGCGTAGGTAGACTAAAACTCTAATCTTGTGCAAAGTATTCTTCTGTGTGTCAAATAAAACTTCAATTACTGTCTATGATTTAGTCCTAGTACAAAGAACTCATTTTTCATTTCATTTTTCAAGAATTCATTCTCGTCATTTTATAGCTTATAGACAGTTCTGTTATGAAAATTTTTTAAAACACGGCAAATGTCAATTGTTCCGAATTGTATTGCTGCCGAACTGACATAAGCCGATTTCGTTTGAAACTTTTACTTATAGTTGAGTAATCTCATCTGAAGAATCTGGAGCGTCAACTACAACCTCGAAAGCAGGAATGTCGTTTTTGTTTGGAGATGAGGTTAATATAGACTTCGTATTAGAATAGCTACGGGACGACACCCTCGGAGTTTTCAGAGGGGTCATCAGCGTTAATGTGGACGTTGATGGGAGCGCAGTACTGACTGTTGTATAAGTCGGCTGTGAACGGCTGTATGGCCAACGGTCATACGAATCCCGGTTCTTACCGCAAGACAATGTCCGACCAAAAGCTCGCCGAAACTTGACTGACATAGCGTTGTACAGAATTGGGTTGATTGCACTGGAAAACACAAAGGAAATGAGACATGTTGAAACCATTTCATAGCATGAAAGACTATAAAAGTTGGAAAGCAAAATAACGTAGACTTAATTTTGCGATATTTCAGATGGAGGTCACCCTGCCATTTCGTACCATAGGATGTCTGTCAGGGTCGTTTTTCTAATGAATATAGTTTGAGTTGTGTAATACAAGATATTATGTGTTTTTTATGTACTCATTAATCAGGCTATAATTATATAGCTCTACGCTTTCTCCAACTCATATCTAGAGAAGTTCATTAGCCAGCTATTGTTTTTGTTTTGGGAGATGTTACGCAGCATGTTCCAGCGATATTCTTTCCGAACGATTGGCTCGCTTCTGGTAGGAGGAAGATGTGAGCGTGTACGTAATAAAATTATTTATTCCCGACGGACCAACTAGTCTTGGCGTGTTGTTTAATTATGTTGTAATATGGATATGAATGAATTTGTTGGGACTCTTCTTGAATCATAAAGTAAATAGTCGACTGGCTTGGTGTACTAATGGTATGACGTACACTAACTGCTAATGAATTAGAGAAACGTAGGAATTGCATGAATTTTTGTTGATTTTCCTAAAAGACAAAAATACAATGTAATGAATAAGATTTAATAGTTTCATGTTAGTTCATGTTTTTAGTTTCAAGTTAAGTTACTAACGTGTATGTTGGGTATTTATTTTTATTTTTATTCATAAAAAAACAAACACTGAACTGCTTCACTGCTAGCTATAAAGTGTTAATGTACATACCATGATATATGTACTACTACTACACTACTAGTACAGTACATTGTTACTTTTTTAATTAATGGATCAACCTAATCGTAGGCATGTGAAATATCAGAGCATAATACCAACCGTGAACGATAACTGATAATTGAACAAGGACATTCCAATTAGTAAAAGGTTGCTTCAGCTGTCCCAACATTTGCAATTCTGCTACGTCCGTGTATCTCGCTTTGGATTATTTTTTTCATAATAATGCCGTTCGGGGAAAATAAGTTTAATGTGATGCAACATTGAACATCGCTCAAGAAACAAGGCCAAAAATGTATCTTATCCATATTTATATCGTATTAAATTTCCATGTGTATGACATTGATCAGCTTATGACAAACGACTTTGAGATTCATGGGAAGCTTTCCTAAATATCATTGAAATTGGCATTCTCTATCCCAAGGTTGTATTGATGGCTGGGATAGAATATGAATGCGACCGGAAATGTGTTCCAACCACTACATGATGACAACATCTTGCTTTGGAGCAGCGGGTGGATGAATCACTTGCTTAACTTGCAAAAGGTTTAGGTTCAAATGGCCTGATTGGAACTTCTCTTCAGACACCAGACAACATCCCACATAATTCTCCATAAACATGTAGGTGTATTTATAGCGGAGACACAGGGCAGCAAAAATTCCAACGTTATCCAGTTCAAAAAGAATTATGTACAAATAATATATGTATGAATGGTTGGCATGGTATATCGCAATTGTACGTAGAAAGTAGTATCATATTGGTATTATAGAATAATCTATAAGATACGGTACGCCCGATCAGAATTCCAGTTGGTAACGCTATCATGCAGAAATTTGATTTGGCAAATATTTCTGTAAAATTCCGTTCGAGACATTCTGACTTCAGATGTTACGTAACTGACCAAAGGAGGAAATAAATAATGCACAACAATCTCAACATTCCCTAAATGCCATCCAAAGCAACGGTATAGTAACTGTATGAGTAATATTGCAGCTTGCCCCAAAAAATGTAAAATGTACGAGAAAAAAGAAAATTTTCTGGGAATGACTACCATGTATGTCACCGGGTGCACTTGACTGATGGAATCTGAAACATTTTTATTTAGTTTAGCTTTAATATATGCAAATCCCTATTCAGTCATATGTCATGTTGCGTCATGTATTTTAAAAGGGAAATGAAAGTCCTGCCAGAGGACTTTTTTATTTCCTTTTGGAAAGAAACTTTTCTTGTGACCACAGAAATTACCATCTATTCAGCATGAGTATTATTTATAACCCTTTGTCACACTATTCCCCATGGCAAATTGTAAAAGAAACTGATTCCAAAAATTACACTCTCCCAAGACTATTTTCCTTTTCACCACCACCCATCCAGCAATTTTTAATGGAATGCTTTTGTGACTTGAAACAGCTTGTTGAACAAATCATCGCCACATTTCTTATGCGTTTCAACTTTAAAAATAGTGGGTTGTTTGTTACATAAAAGGAAATGGAAATTATATATGCTCGCTTCCTCAATTGCAACCTACTCTGCAATTGTGTTCTGCCTAGTGTTTACAAAATTATGCATAGATTCCACACTTCCGTACAACGAAAATGGCACCGGTGGATTCTGATTAGCCAAGGAAAAACGGAGAATGAAGTTTTGAATATCAAAGTGTATGAAAAATTAGAATTCAACCATTATTAGAGTATCAGGACAACTTTCTCTTGTTTTCTCTTTCAAACGCTTTTTCATTATCACAATGTGGTGGCTGTTTGCTCGCCTTTTGTAATCGATCCAGCCAAAAACAGCATATTTTTATTACGGCTTTCAGCTTACGTATTATTACTTTGGAAAAAATTCGCATACTATAATATCATGATAGCTATGGCTTGCATATATCTTACTTCTTTTCATTTTCCTTGTGTATATGAATGCGCCCAATGGGAATATTTTTGATGATGACGAAGCCTAGAGATAATTTGAACAACATCAGGGCACATAAAATGTTGCAGAACGTTTATATGTAGGTGCCATGTATTGCCCATTTTAGTGACTAAGAGTGCCAGGGAAATGACACTGACACTCTGATAATCTCTTTTCACTCAGGCGATTGTACAACCAGCCATGAAATGTAAGAGTGCTTGGAACCGTTATAATATTATCATCAGTATAGCTTTCTCATCATAAAGAGCGCTCAAATGAAGCTCTTTAGGTTTAACTTGTTGGTGTACTGTTATCACTATCCGTCATGCCAGCATGAACTAGAAACACGTTGTGTAATGGGCCATCCATGTCCGTGAGAATGTTTTTATTACATGTAATGGGGTGACTCCATAATTTTCTAAACTATAATGTGAATGCGGCCTAATAGAGTGTACATGATGCGACACCAGAAGCACCACACGCTTTTGTTTCACAGCAGTCCACTGGGAGAAAGCAATTTTGGTATCGTACTACTTACGCTACAAAATTTTTAGAAAACTTTTGCCATCTCATTCCAAAAATTTAAATACAACTTTACCTACGTAATGATGATAATTTAGGGCGGTTAATAAAAATGAATGGGGCTCAGGATTTTTTTAGTATTAAATAAATTTTCTCAACTTGCGTCATAATCTGGACTCTGGACAAAGAACTTATCTCATTTAATTATTTACTTTCAACTTTCAAATGTATATTACGTATATTGTCATGTTTAAAGTTTAAGCTGGCTGTAGGGATAAATTCCTCCATTTTAACTAGCAGCTTTCAAACAGCAACTTTCACTTAGTCCATCTCCATTCAGATTTTAAAAAAGTTGTTAATAAAGTTGCTTTCATAAATGAACATTGCAATAACTCTCCTATGCCATACTTTGTAACACTGATTCCCTATTTTTTCAGTTTTATAGCATCCTCACTGAAACAAACTATTTTTATGGACCGACTTGCTACATTGAAAGGGACTTCTCGATGCCTGAAGTCACAGATTTCTGCAACGCACATCCTTTCAAAGTTCAAACGGATACACTGAGATTTTCAACACATGGCTGGCCAAATTTCTTACTTGTACTTTCCTCTGATAAAGCTAAGTTAAACTGTTTCGTTGCATTTATGTGAAGGAACCTTCCATAACAAAACATTGTTAAGAACTCCCATATCCATTCCAAACACTGAGTTTAGTTTAATGTGCTGACAAGATGAACTGCATCCTACTTCAACAATGAAGAAACATAATATAAAAATTTGCATGCCTTTCCCAATACAGAAAATGTTATTTTTCTTTTGGCGTATTTTACGTAGAAATGAAAATCGTCCCCTTGAAAATTTGTCGCAGACGTTGCTCTAAGGCTATAAAATCTCAAAAGCAAGGCAAATTTTATTTTTATGTGAATACTTTTGGAACATATTGGCTTTAAAGCAGTTTTGCCGTTTATGACTTTCACCAGATTAAAGTCAACTATACATTAGTAAATGGTATGTCTGCTGCAACAATATAATACCAAGAAGTCCGACCTAGCTTGGGACCTATGGCCGAATCAAAATATATATGTTTACTGTTTACCATTATATTATTGAAATCTGTTTGCATATTGTACTTAGTGTGCTTACTGCTTACCTGTTTATGTAGACACACGTCTTGCAAAGCATCAGATACCATAAGTCCATAAATTTCTCTTGTGCCAACGAGTTGTAAACTAACATTCCTCGATATGGTAGCCAGAGAATGGCGAAAATAAGAACAACCATCACCAACATCTTGACAACCTGAAACCAACAAAACAATATGGTCATTTTCATCTCATTCGTTTCTGTTAAAGCGAATGTTTTCCATTTTTGATTAGGCATTCATTTGACAACAAAATGGCTTTTGTAAAATATTACTAATGAAAAAATGTTTTACTCTGGCTTCTTAAGCAGCCCAAGCTACATACATAAATAGAATAACATCAATTTAAAGCTTTTATCTGGAAACACAACACAACAACAAGTTTTGGGCACATGAAAGCTCACAAAAAATTGCTCTTAAAGTTAAGGTTAATGAAAGTCTTTCCCTTAGCGTTCTTTGTTGACACGCGCGTTTGTGTGGCCGAATTATTTATCGACCACTAACCTAGCATCACTGAAAATATGTATGAAACTATATCAAAGGAAGTTGGCAACTTATATTCAGCCACGCGCTTTTTTCTTAGTTACTTTCCTCTTATCCCCACAAAAATACGCAGCTGTTGAAACATGCTAACCGCAGAAACTTTCAAGATCTTAACAATAAAATCGTCGTTCTTAAACCCTTCGGGCATGGCTTAAAAACATAAAACACTCTGAAAAATGGTGTGTTACATCTCTGCTGCCTGCCCTTGTTTTCCAAAAATAGAATCCAGGAACCGAACTGGCCAAAGAAATATCTAGCATCTTGGAGGACATAATTTCATTACGTTTATGAAAGAAAGCTCACATGCAGTATATATTATACACAGCATATATGCATCCCTTGTAATTAAGTAATTATCAAGTTCAACTCGCAACATTCAGCATCAACACACACGTTACTACTTTCAACGTCAAGTTTTAGTGTATTACTAAATTAATACCGGTTAGGAATTTACACGCGCAATTAGAGACGGTGTAAGCAAATTAGACACTTTATAGTTTTATGTTTGTGAATGTAAACCCGATAATAGTTGGAAAGAAGCGAAAAGTATATCTTTGGTGGTTTCTTTTAGTTTTTAAATCCAGATCTGCCAAATGCTATTGGGGAAAAACGGGAAAAATACAAAGATTTTTCCCACACGCGAAAACAAAAAGAATCTATTCTTGCTTCTCCTAATATTGTATGGCAACGATTTTCGCAAAGTTATGCAAAAACTTTCTAGTAAAACAGCAAATCGCTTTTTACCTAATGGGATTATTGAACAGAAGGTGACTTCGGGCATATAATTCGCATTATACCAACTTCCCATCAAGAATACTGGAAATTCTTGAAACTTATGGGAAAATCATGTATTATACTTAATGGATATTTCTAATCAGAAACCAATAGGCAACCTTGTTATCTTCATGTAACGATTTCCAACAAAGTCAATTCTCAATCTGCTCTTTTGAAGTGGTATAACAAGGAGGAAATCGGCTATTACGGCTCACCTACTGAGAACTTTTTCTTCATAATTTCGATAATTTCCTTCACAGGAAGGATCTTGCGGTGCACAGCCCACTGTCTTATATTTCTAAGATTTTCTCCGAAGTTTGAACACCTTGTTTATAGGTAAATGGTTACCCTAAAACTGAATAGTTCGACTGGTTTAGATTATCACGTTCGCCCTCGTTTACAATACACTTTTATTTTATTTTCATGCTTCCAACTTTAGGAAAAACAGTCGACATAGTGACAAAAAGTTTCAAGTGTTTATCTAATTATGTGCGATGTTCGTTCAGTTTCTCATAATCTCCCTTTCTCTTACAAATATTTAACAAAGCTTCCCCTATATCCTCTATAGCCAAAAAATGTCGTCTTTAAAGCTTCCCCTATGGTGCACTAATACTAATACATGACTTTCTTTTTACGACAGTTTATTTGACAGACAAACTGAAACTAGTGCTACTGGTTTTCGACGAGTGGCCACTCATGGCACGAGGCCCCTGAAACAGTCTCTTATGATCCATGCAAGTGGTAGGCGAAAGAGCATATCTGGTTATGAACGAAAAGTTCGCACATAAATTTTTACTTTGTTGTTTGAATTGCAGCGTTGGGGGAGTAGCTATTAAATAAAAGGGTGATACTTTATACAGTGACTGTAGTCACTGTATAAAGTATCACCCTTTTATTTAATAGATAAGTGTACATCATATAAAACTCTTCTCTTTTAAAACAATGAAATTCAATGGCGAACAAATGAAATGTGATCGTGTAAGTTGAGAAGTAAATGGGAATGAATGGCGATTCGCAGACAGCAGTTCATACCTAATACATATTAATCGCGGTGATTTTCTTCTCCGAATCCAAAACACGGGTTGGACATGAGACTCTTAAAGCAAAAAACTTCAGTTTTAGGAACATATACGTTTACTATGTAGGTAGGCATAATGTACAATGTATACTTTAGCTAACTGTTACCGTTTAGTTTACGATGACAGAAATGGTCACTCTGGAAACACAAACTTTCTGATTGATACAAATATAAAAGTTTTCCACTTCCAACTTTTACAAGATATCCAATCTGTTTTTGTCAACTTGCTACCTGTGTCACAATCAGATACTTGCTACTAGGTACGTGTCACGTGATCGGAGACAACACAATCTGAACATCTTGCTAAAATTGCGAAGAGCTTTCAGCACTGGTCAGCTTGCAGCAAATACGCTTTGATTTTGAAATCGCTCATGTGCGTGACGCTGAACATTAAAAGCGCCTTCAATTTTTAATGATGATAAGGAAACGGTAACCTTGTTGTTGTCATGCACATAAAGCTTGGGTGCAATGCCTGCGCAGATACGAAATAGAATAGCTTGTGCATAATACCATAACCAAGTCCGGGTTTTTATTTACACTCAACAAACTTTTTTTCTCAAACATCAATTCGTCCTTGGCTTTCGTATATTCTGGATTGGATGGAAGTTTATCATATAAATGTAGAAATATCATAAATGTAGAAAATGTATGAAACATAATTGTACTTTTAGAATCACAGAATGCTCCTAGTAATTATAGAAGACAGTTTTACATTTTTTTTGAGTTATTCTGTCACTGTATCTTATGTATCGGGATGATGGATGGGTCGGTATGGTTATAGAAAAGAGAGATGTTCTATGATGATCAATTCTCTGCCTGTATGGATCTAGTATATCAAGATGGAAATGGGTAACGTTACCCGCTTCTGATTCACTAGCTCAACGTATGACGTGTTTGTATTTTGTAAAGTAAAAGGAAGGATCAAGAAACTCAGTAGCACTGATTTAATTTTTAAGTTGCTAGATGTTTATGTAGGTAATCAAGGTAGGTCGATTTCTTCATAGGAAAGTTTGATGTAAACTAAACTTTTTGTATCTTGTTCAACGTAACATTTTATTATAAAATGACATACCAAGGTCAAAAGTTTTTCAGTTGAATAACTTACCAAATGCCAGATAGTTTAGTAAAGCACACAGCAAAATAAGTTTGACATCAAATTCATTATTTTAAAATCACTGATTTACTTCATATTGCAATACATTCAATTTAACTTAAAGGTAAAAGCACAGCCCTAATTTTTTTCATACACGTAGAGGCATTCAGAGTTTTCTCCATGTATGTGTAATGGAAAATTTAGGGCCGTTTCAAAAGAATGTATATTAACCATGTTGCATTTAATCACTATAAAATCACTTTACTGTGATCATGGATGATAGGTGATCGATAATAATAATTAGTTCTGGACATAAGGACTCATTTCAAAAATACGTACCGTTTTGAGCTCAGAACCTACCATTTTAAGAATTGTGTCTTTTTCCTTCTAAACAAACTTTCTGGTTCGGTCCAGAAAGCATGAAATTTTATAAGTGTTTTGGGACCGACTTTTGGCATTTCTAAAAAAAACTCCTGTTCATGCTGGTCATGCTCATAAAACTTGATACAAGCAAACACAATGTAATCTCACAGGTTCAATGTATAGTGAAAGAAAGCCGTGCAGAAAAGATGTCGAGATCCATTGTTCGGAACACGCCCTTCCAGGAGTTTTTAATGCCATTGTTTCATTATTTCTTTTAACCGCAACAGAATTCGGCCTTTCCGTTGAGACTTACTGCGTAAACGGAAAAGTCTTTGATGTAAGAGAATATTTAATATTACAATATAGGGTGGCATTTCGAAATGGCGGAGATGTCTTGAGTTCTCCATTTTTTTTTCGGAAGCGTTCCAAAGTTGCCCGTTTATCATGTTTTTATGGGAAACCAGTCATTTCGTATTTATTTCGTGTGAAATAACATACGTTTGGATTTTGTCGTTAGCCTTTCTTCTGCTTTCGTTTCTCTTGAATGTTTTTATTATGATTAATGCGCATATTTTATTGTAATGAAGGTTTATCAAACGCAGAAATGCCTTTGGAGCGAAGGGTACGCACACTTTAAATTCTGGAATACCCAAGCATAATAAGATTTATGCAGAAAGAAGAACGAAACTCAGAAGACATGCTTTGAGCAATTCCCCTTAAGACTCGGGATGAGCACATTTCAGTTCATGTATTGGATGAAATGCTAACTTACGTGAAATGTACTTTTCAGTTAAAACGCTGGAATGTTCCCTATAAACCCTTTCATCTTGCATAATATGAAATTTTTGACTGGTCAACTGCAAAAAAATCTCATGGAACGTCCAATGCAAAAAGAGGTTACATACTGTGAAATATAATGCATGGAAATGGAAATATTAAAACCTATACAACAATATGAAATATTCTTCGTTTCTCATATTTTTGTTTCGATTTCGTTTGTTGGTAAATACTATACCACGGCCCTGAATACTTAACACACGTAGAACCATTTTTAAATATTCAGAGTTGTTTCCATGTGCACTAAAAATTTAGTGCCGTGGTATAGACGTGAAATATGGCTTTTAAAAAAGTTGCAATAACATTGCACGATCTGCGTACTTCTAATGCTTATCAGGAAGATGCTCAATGTTTTTCTAGTATGCCAGTGCCATTACTGCATCTTTTAAAATCTTCATCTATTCTGAACATGTATGCTTTACAGCTTTTGCAACCAGAATAGCCTAATTTAAGAACAAAAACATCACTGAGAAAGAACAGCTAAAAATCTATTTCATGCTCAAAAAGACTTTCTTTCTAAGCAGTATTTTCAATTCGCTCGCGGATAAAATCATTAGCTTTAGTTATCCAAAATCTTTTAAAAGGTAACGAAAAAAATGATTTAATTTGAGCTTACATGTATCAACGAAGGGCACGTGTTTGCCTAACAAAATCATGCTCGCACTGAATACTGGTTTTGAATTATTGAGTGTTTTTATATTTGGATTTGAGACGTTTTCGCTTTTTCTTTCTCTTGATTCCGTCCTACTCTTGTACCCACTATTTTGCATTCAGCACGTAAACTTAAGACTGCACGCTTTTAGCTTACATATTAAGCGAAGAAAATGGGTAGTAACAACCATTTCTAACTTAATGGACCGTACACTCCAGTAGCAAAAATGGGCAAGGACGCCTACAAAACTTAGCACCAAGCACATTTCACCCTCTAACTAAACTACTATACAAATAGTGTGCAAAAAAGAGGACACATTCTATGCATGTGGTGAAAGTCAAAAGAAAAGTTGCTGCGTAACCAGTGGATATTGCTGAACCATTTCTTACTAATGTGTGTAAAATATCCATGCGAAACGTAGCATTGAATTTAGAGTCTAGTTATATTCTGCTCAAATTTTAGTACTTACTTGGAAGATGCATTTCTTTTCTTGTTTCTTAGTGCAAGTGATAATTACTATTATTCTCCTGGCCAGCAATGTCACTGAGAGGGTGGAGCTTAGCTGTATTCTTACACATGCAAATACTCCATGCCAACAATGTTAGCAAGACCCACCCTCTGAGTGTCACTGCTGGCCATAAGAATAGTAAAGGTAATGTAAAATCCACAAAAACTATGTATGTATGCTGTATGAAGTAAGTAAAACTAAATTCGAATGGAAAGACAAGTAAAATCCAAATATTAATTTTTAATTCCTTTCAGTAAACCCTATTTTGTGGAAAATTTCGTTTCCGAAGTCATTTCGATATGGTTGCAATTATAATAGAATAACGTTAGCTAAATCAAGTATGGAGCTTGTTGGATTAGTTGCTAGTTTCTGATTATTACGCAACTTCCTTTCTGACTTTGAGCCTAGTTACTTACAAATTTGATGATTCTGTTTAAACAAAATCACATAACTATTCCCCACAAAAAAAAACCTTATTTATTTAAGGACGATCAGAAAGTTCAAACTTTATTATTATTACTACTCTCAACCTTACTGTTTGAACTCTTTGCTACGTAAGCGGTTAAGGATGAACTCTTTTAAGCGTGTTGATTGCTGATGTGTTCTGTTCCTCAAGTTTTTTTATTGCCGGTGGAAGACAATAATTGGAAGCAATTCCATACTTTTGTATGGTGGTGTCTACACGAAAAGTTTTGCAATATCGCCACTTTTTTAGATCCGTTATTTGCTTTAAAAACCCTCTAGTCTAACCTTAATCCATATTATGCTGAGTTTTCATTTCGACTTGTTTTAACGAAGCAAACAACTTATTCTCTCCCTTTCATATCGGGCATGATTAGATTACTTTTTTTTCTCTTTGAGTTTCTTTTCTCCACAAACCATTTGAAATCACTTGTTTATTTGAGTAAAAAACTTGGCTTGAGGCTAACGGATTGAGCGTTTGTGTAGTTGTTCAAATCACGTACTTATAGGTTTCATGCGCGTTCAACTTTGTTCAATCCCAGATGTAACAAAAAATACTAAGCTTTTTTGCACCGTATTGTCCACAATGCACACAGCTTGTTTACGTTACGCAATAACTATAACGAAGACTTGTTTCCAGCTTTCTTTTTAGTTACAAGATTGTACGACATGATGTAACAAGGCATCTAAAGAATTCGACGTATGTTATGATAAAAACCACAAGATCTAGCTAAACAATTTACTACATATTCCAAAACTCATTGTTGTAGCTGTAAAAGTTTTTGCTTTCACTCGCGGTCCAAGTAACTCGACAATGGTATAAACAAAGGGGAATGTTTTTCTGCAACATCAATTGCAAAAATCTACGCGTCCGCACGTTTATAGGTAATTCATGTGTGTACGTGTACTATTTCAGATTTTTGTCTGTAGATCCTGATTTTACATCGAACATTGACTCTTTCCCTTTTTTCGTTTTCCTGGCCTATAGAATCTAGATAAATGATTTTTGACCATATATCGCCAAAGCATATGAACTTGATCTAAAAGTTAGGTTCAATTTCCCGCTTTTTGATAACTTTGGTCAATTCCATTTAATCTTTTTCCGGTTAAAATACTACGCAATCCGTATTGATATTTGTTTCGTTAGAAACACCAATTCTTCTGGTGCGTGTAGAGCTCCTTCTAATATAGATTATCACGTTACGATTCCATTGAATCTGAAAAATCTTTTGATCACAGTAGAAGGTGAAAAAAAGCTTATGTGAAAGATTTAGTTTTCAAAAATTAGATGTAATCATACACCTCTATACTAAGAAATACAAGCTTGGAATAAACCAGGAATCGTTCTTCAAAGAGGTTCTTCATGATCATTCAATATGATCTTGGAAGTAAAATTCATCTTTCTTTGGCAAGTGCTGGCTTGGGCCTTGTTGTATCAGGTTACAACACAGATGAAAGGCTTACACGAGGCATAACTGACACGAGGCATTTGTCTATGATGTTAAGTACTGTCCCTAATAAAATATCAAAAAACAGTTCATTTTCTGCGATTGCATGACTTTTATGCCCTGACAAAACTTTTCAACACCGGTCTCGTGCTTGCCGGACTTGGGGTATGTATTTTTTACAATAAAATGAGTAATGTAAATGGCATAAATGTATCTCGCACGCAGAGTGGTGTAGAAGTCACCCAATCGCAGAAAATGAACTGTTTTTTGATATTTTATTAGGGACAGTACATATCTACGTCAGACCAGAACTTTGTTTGTATATGATTGATACACATGCTGTCATATGTATATATAGTTGAAGGCTCTCAGGGATCTGTATCTGTATGAAAGAGACATCGTCTAACATTTACTCTTTAGAAGATACGATTGTGATGTGACTACTTTTCTTACAACATGGCCTTTGCTGTTGTTTCTCGGGGAAAAATCACATTGTCATTGTCTGTAACATTGCTAAAGTTATGAAGAAAGGCTAAAATAAACCTACGTTAGTAAATATTCTTGGAAATACATATGCTATGTCACTGTTGATAACGTAAATCGATTATTTGTCCGGTTGTTTTCACTGTGAGTTCTCATGTCACTAAAGGTTAGCACGCCATGTCTTTGAATATGATCAGATCGAAATGGATCGTTTCAAGAATCTGATCTGATTGGAGACGGTCCGTCGCTTGTCTTCCACACTTGTTATACATTTTCTCATCAAAAATTACATTTATCTTTATAGCATGTAAGAAAGATGACATCTTCATATTGCCATTGCCACGCTGTCCCAAATTGAATAAAAAAACTTCATGTGCTGCTCCATGGCTGCTCCTTCTAAGATTGGAAACATAGGAAACTACTAGACTCATTTTTTGGAACATTTCCCTGGTTTGTTCTCCTTTCAATTTTGTTATTATTACATACACTGCCCCAAGAATCTATTCCGTGCTTAGTCATATTCAAAAAGATCTGAACAAAGAAAACCGATTCTTTTACGTGAAGCAATTGTCGACTTGCTCTGCCTTTGAAACAACCAAATTTGATATCATGTACTCTGTGCACTTGTTAGAAATGTTCCCTTTGTATTTACTAAGAATAGAAAGATTTGGAGCAGAATCGTTTGAATGTTCACAAAATCTTTTTCCCAACGATGAAGGACAAAACTATTGTAATTTGTGATCTTACATTGATGCTCAACAATAAGAATAAGTTATTTCATGATGACAAGGATGGAACAAAGAGCGAACTATTTATGGACCTGATGGAAATTATTGGTCCTGTGGTCTGTCTGTCTGACTTCCTTCCTCCTACTGTTTCATTACAAGGGAAAAAGATGACTTTTCGCATCAGTTGTGATATGTGAACAAGTACACACATTATGCATTATGCATACATACATAACTTTCAATTCAACTAGGAAAAAACCATGAACACAATTTACCAGGCGCACTTCGCTCAAGCTTCAAAGGGCATATAAGATGTTAAACAAGATAGCCACAATGAATTGACTTCGGAATACGTAGGGAGGGCCATATTGTTTCCATTTTTTCATTTGTACAAAATTATGCATACTTGAGACAAGTGTTGCAGTATGTGACGACGATATTTTCCTGTAAACCTTTGGACTGAACTGATTGTATCGTAATCTTTCAATAGATCAAAGTTGACTTACGTGTATAGAATGAAACCAGTTTCCCTGTATAGTGATTTCTTTTCGTCAAGTACCCTGATGCTGATTGATATGTTGATTCAATAGTATTAGCTTCTTCAATCCACTTGAACATTGAATGATTGTATTCTTTTATACCCTCCTTGTTAGATGTATCACATATGGCCTTTAATGGCGCATTTTATCAATGCCGTATATTGTTCCGCAGCTATTATGTATACAAATTACAAAGTGAAAGTTTTTGTGCTGTTTTTATACATGCAAGTAAAAAAAGCAATATTGGGAACGAAACTGAAAACATCCAAAGTTATAAATAACAAGAATAACACAACTCAAACTCACAAGTTTCATCGCACTCTTCCATTTTAACATTAGCAAGTCAAACAAATTTGTCTTGTCGTGACTTGTGTAATGCAGATATACATATTTGCAGAGTTATGATTTAGATATTTGAAAAATATCCATGCATAGTCAACCGCACTGTTTGCTTTCAAAAAAGGACTCTGTTTGCTTTTAAAACGTGAATATGTGAGCAACCAAAATCATTCAAGATTTACTTAAACTCGTTTGCCAATTTAAAGAGCATCCATTGCTCAAAGTAAGTACTTTCATTGCACACATGTCTACCGACTGACTTCTTTTGCATCAAACGCAAAAATGGACTAAAACCATACTCACTGGTTAATGGACCAGCTTCTGCAAGTTATAGTTCTTCATTGTGTCGGAGAAACATGAAAATAAATGTGCAGTATTTGTACTATTCATGTAGTTCAATTCCTTTACTATTTACCGGCGCAACGGGAAACTATCAGTCGTTGGTAGTCTATTTGCAATGTCCACCCACTCACAGTAGACAAAGAATTTAATTCATTACAACGCTCACTTCATATGTAGCTCCCATCCTTTTCCTTTCCCCTCTACGTAATTATATAGGTTTTTGAGTAAGAATTTCCACCAAGGGACCTGAATAGCTTATTTTATTCTTTTTCTCCTACGCAAATAGCTGGCTTTTTACTTAAAATATTCTACCCAGTATTCTTAACAACTAGCACCGCGAATAATTGAATGGCTCTTTTTCTAATTGAATATATATTGCTGTTTGAGTAGTGTGCACTTTGTTCCTTGAATTGAACCAGTGAGAGGAAAGACCACAGAAACATTGAATACAGCTACAAAGAGTAACTATTAGCAAAAAAAGGTGAACTTCAACGAAAGAAAATCTTCAGTCATCACAGCTTAGCGGTTGGACTCTCATGTAAGAATATTGTATCCCGGAGGAAGTGAAAACCGCATTGAATGAAAGCATTCATGTACATACAACAAGGAACGTCATAAGGAATATTGCATAAAGGGAAAAACGGATGCTTCCACGAGCGCGATACTTCTCACAAAGCCTTCATTTTTTCCATCCGATACTATACAAGATTGCTCCAAGGACAGTTTTCTTGTTGCTTTCACAAACATGTAGAATGAATGGAGAAGCAGTGTAACGAATTAATCAAATAAAAATGTGGCGAAAAGATTCTGAATAAGGTCATCTGTGGACCAGGAGCAAGTCACAAAGGTCGACAATATAGTCATGGTTGGGCAACTCAAGACTGGAATAGAGTTAGCTCAATTTGTCAATGCGAAACTGGAAAGACAATTCTCAGTGTACATATTCCACATTCCATGTGCACACAAAAAAATCTCATTCGCAAGAAAATTGAATTTTCTCCTTGGTCAAATGTAATTTTAAATTCGATTTTTACTGGCTTCCAGTAACGTTCACGTTTCAGCCATAAGTTTTATTTTATTACAGTCAACAGACGGTTACATTCATTTCGCCATTCAACAAGAAATTCTGAAAAGAATGGCGATTATTGTGGCCGGAAGGGCTACAATACATTACAGTTCGTTATAATGGAAGCAATTTGTTCGTTCAAAGAATAAAATACTCGTTTGTGCACGCTGGTGAATTGATTTCAGTTCAAACTAGGAGGGAAAGGACGAGAGACAAGATATTACTAAAGTGGTCCTATCATAAGAGACCTTGTGTTTGCAGTAAAATTGCGGTTTAATTCATACTAAACAAAATAACAATAGTTGATGAAATGCGATCAGAAATAGATGTGCATACGCTTTCAGGCATTATTTCCCGTTTGATGGTGTGCGTCTGTGGTGTAATGGGTTGAACACTATCTTCTGTTGTTTTGTAACTGGCTTGTATAGTGAAAAGGGAAATCTACAATCCCCAAAAACCCTTTAATCCTGGCATCCTTGTTATAAAAATTTACACAAATTGACTGAAGGTATATATTAGCAGACCTTGAATGTTTTATAAATGTTTGTTTATAACTACCTACTAGGCATTTTAACCTTTGTTTTGCCTCTGATTTTAACGCATAAAATAAAGTTTAATGAAAACTTGACAGCTATATTGTAAATCTGATTATACATATTTCTTATTGCATATATTACATGTATATTTTATTTTCAGTTTATATTTTTTTTCAGAAAGATCGCTATTGAATTCAACGTTAATACATAGGAACATTGGAAATTATGTTTCCCTTCAGATTTAAAAATTGGCCTTGGTGTGTTTTTATAATCAATAGAATTCGATAAGTATACACCTTCAACTAAGTTTTAAATACGGAAAGATACAACATATAAATAAAAAAATACCGTTAACAGAAAAACGACCAGCCTCGACTACGCAACCGTTTACAATTAATTCTCGATGAAAACAATAAAATAAGTTTCAAATAAGTTGACGAATTTAAGTTTTTACTCCAA
>JAAXOA010000620.1:0-21195 GCA_036561885.1 Salina celebensis
AAGTTAAGCCAATAGCGGGTAATTTGTATAAAAAAGAAAATGGTATGGGAATTGGGATATAGCTGTGTAAATAATTGATGAAATGGTGTACTACATGGATCTACACGAAAGACTCCACTGCAACTATCATTAAAATTTTTGCCATGTGCAATCTAAGCTCCCAACTTCGTTTCAGTCTGGACAACTATTGGTAGAATTTAACAACATTTTATAAATGACAACTATTAAAATTAAGACACTATCACGGAGTAGTATTGTAAAAGAACTCAAAAACAAGTAAGTTTTACAAAAAACAAGTACCTATAATCTTGTAGACTTGTAGACTAAACTAGGATTTAACCTAGTTGCATATATAGCTTGTATGAAATGCAATACAAGCCCTGAAAAAATAATCATCAAAACGCATACTTCTTCGGAGTAGCTTATTCCGCTGGTTTCCAAACTTTTTTTTCCGTTGGAGAGAACAAGCTGTTTTAATTTTTCATTAAGTGATCTACTTTCGAAATAAATTTTGCTTGGAAGCAGCCTTGGTACATATAAATGGTGGCCCTTTTCTTTGAAGTCTCGAAATAGTCGGATGTAAACCAAGCTTTGGAAAGCATGAGGCCAAGTTAGCTTTATAGCTCGCAATTATAGGGAGACTTGACGAGTGTCTTTTTAATCTTTAATTTTTACGGCGTTTGTACATGCACAAAAGTGTTACTCTAGCCGGCACATAGAAAGAAAGGAAAAAGTTTTTAGTGATATCATCAGTCAAAACCCAAAGGGAAAATGGAGGTCGTTATATTAATAAAATGGAAAAGTAAGAGGTCACTCTTTACCAAAAAAAAATAGTTTAGCAGAGGAAAATCAAAAAATCGTCATTTTCTAAGGATGCGATGCTGAAATAAAACGAAACAAGAAAGATAGTATAGTGGTGGTCTAAAAAAAATGGCTACCCGAATGTATCCTCGTTTTAAATACTACTTGACAAGAGAGAAGAGCGAGGGGGAAATGGGAGAGCTGGAAAAGATTCAGAGTGGAAAAACGAACCCTTTTTGCAATCTTCCGGGGAAAATGAAAATCTTGAAGGATCAGCTTAAGTGTACTTAATGCCGTCATCACAGCTATTTATATATGTTATTTTACCGTAAAAGGGAACATCTTCAAAAGAGAAGCGTTCTAATATTTGTGGTGGAATGTGATTTAAAGAGGTAATAAGTAGAATACTGCTGTGTATAAAAGTAGCCAAACGAAAATGAAGCACACGTCAGATTCAAGATGTTGAGTAAACAGGAGAAATTGTTGTGGAGGATTATGTAAAGTGAGTGAATTATATCCATTTTCATTCCTCATAATAAATGCTCATAAATGAGTTTTAAAAAAAATCCATGTTTCCGTAGGTTTACTTTAAATGGGAGGCTGAATATTCAAACTTTTCCCATATATTTTTTGTGTCGACATAAATGCAACATTGAAAGTTTAGTGAAATTGATGTTGTGCAGTTTGAGCCTCCCTTGCCAAACTAAATTGCAAATAGCCTTGGTCAACAAAGTTTCCCATTGGCTATTCGTCAGCTACGAAAATAACTAATTAATTTTAATGGTACAACGTACATCAAATGTTTTATGTCAGTTTCGTCTAAATTTGTAACAAGGATCTGTACCCTGCTAGTTGTCAAAGCAAAAATTATTAATCAAACTGACCTACTGCTATATACACTCTATAAATACATACTCTATAAATACTAGCTACAAATACATTTGCTTTGATTACTTAATACTTGTACTGATTTTTTGTAACATAATATTAATTACGATTTAGCTAATGAGCAAATTTTCAATTAAAAACTTGCTTCTCGACTGTCTACAACCATTATTTAAAAATGACTCCCTACGGCACCTGATCAGACCTGAAAATGGTACCTCAACGTTATTCATGAGCCGGTTCATTACCTGTCCGCTTGGAATATTTATAGTCTACTTGTTAGCAAGAAAATCCGATCATATCGAATACAAAACAGCGAACAGATAAGCAAACACATTAAGAAAAGGAATAAACGCTTGAAGCCTTAAAATATATAAAGTCTAACAAACATAATGATAAGCTAAAGTTCATGTTGGCCTGAGGCTAAATAAAAGTGTTATTGGTGGTTGGTTGGCTGTGTTCAGTGAAAGGCTAACAATGTTCACTTGTGACAGGGATAATAGCGGCAGGTCATATAGTAACGAATAATTGGAATCGGCTACAGAAATGCATTGTTGCGTCATAATAACAATCCTGAAAGGAAGTGGCTGGCTGCCTTCAAGGTAGTTTATACATCCATCATTAAACTGGCAGTTTGCGAATGCTGCAAAGCAAAGTGTACAGGCAAAAGACAGGCTTGCATTATCATAGCATACACTGCAACAAACATGATAAGCATTTTTCTTGCAAATAATAATTGTCTACTCTATCATAACTATCAATCGCCTAACGAAGCCAACGTCTATAAAAGGCGAGTATGCTTTTGTTATGTCAATAATAAAGAAATGGTTTGCAATTAGACACGAAAAAAATGTAGGGCTTTAAGCAAATTTGTTATGTCAATTGATCGTCTTCGGCGTGACACTGTAATTGCACAAACAATTTTTATGCAAGATGACATAGATTGAAAGCCGCAACATTGCAAATATATTCTTGATATTTACGGGCATAGTGAATTACTACGAAGCTGAACTTCGTTCTTAATAATGAGATCGCTGGCTGCGTCTGTCTCTGGGTGCTCTACAGGTCAATCCTGAAGGTCCATATCAGGCCCTAAGTTTCGTCACATGTATTTTTACATCGATGGCGGGTAAAATATAAACAAAATGAATGAAATGACAAATGAATTTTCCATGAAACTACGCCGCAACAACAAAAAGTTTTTATATCCCTGTAATTTTTCGTACTAGTGCTATCGTTCAGCTTCGTCGTTATAGCTGTTCTTAAACAGCTTTTATTAGCGAAGGAATTGACGTCCTAGTTGTCTTCTTCTTTTCTTGTTTCTGTTCTGCCAAATGACATTCAATAAATTGTTTGGACACACTTAATTTTGTGGTAACATTGTCTTATTTTTCTCAGCTATTGAACTGGTCATTCCTCTCGCATTATTTAACTGAAGGACTTCCATTTAAACAAAACAGATTCAACGTTCCCATTCATATTTAGAATCCTTGTCATCTATGTGCTGGTGACAGGGGTATGACTGCCATCTTCACAGTCATGTCAATAGTCACTGTATCTCACCTTCACATACATTTTCCCTCTCGTTTGCGAAACTTACGCCCCATTTTAATATGCAGTGCAGTTTTTTCATTGCAAAAAAACTGCTATAAAACATTTTAATGCGCTCGCATTCTTGCATACTCGACGAATAAGCACCTTATTTTTTAAAGTTGGACAATTACTTGATAGTAATCATACCAGATTGCTTATCATAGATGCTCCCTTCCTTTGTATAATAAATGTAGCAGTGGATAGAATGAAAAAATGTGTAAAAATGATATAATTCTTAACTAACTCACACCATTTTTTAATGCGTATAAAAACCCATCAAGATATGTTCATTAATAAGTCCCTTATAACTACGTTTGTGGTTTTCTTTTGAAATAAAGCCTTCTCGTGTCAATGTTCTCTTACAACCATGAAATGAAAATATGCACCCTTTCTTTTTTTCTGCCAGTCCTCCCTTTCTGATTACGTTTCTTGAGTATGCCATGTTATGTTAAAAGTTTTTTAAATGCTGAATAATGTCTCCTTTTAAAAACATTTAAGTTATCAATTTGTCCTCCTTATTTTATTTTATTGATATAAAATACTATACAATATTTTTTAAAAATAAATTCACCCATGCTTATTTTTCTTGGCAACATCTCTCACAAGAAAAGGGAAATACTAACCCTGTTCAATAATATACCTTTATTGTTATTGTATTTGATTGTCGTATAAGATTATATAGGCAAACATTATTACTGCTGTTATTGTTGTATGATTATTGCAAACTGAAAAAAAATATGAAGAGGACAACAATCGACCACAACCACACTGCACACCAAAAACACGCCTTTTGTTTACTTACCTGTTCCGCTGCATTGCTTCTGGGTGGAATCAGGCACTACGCACGGATTTTTTTTGCAATGCAATAAAAACATGCAATTAATATAAATAGTTTGTTCAACAAGCGGAAGAGGTATTTTATTAAAATAACCGCTCAAAATATAATCAACTAATTGATTGGCTTCGTTTGTCAATCAATGTATTCTTCCAGTATATAGCCATGATGCATTTTTGTATTTGAATACTAAATTTAGACATAGATGCTGTTTAGAAAGTCTGCAAATAAAAAGTAGCGAGAACGGACAAGAGGTCAAAAACAAGGAAACATTTGCTTGCGATTTTTAAACATAATTTTTTGCAAAGCTATGTACATGATTCTCATTTTACAATGACGACGATCATCATAAAATTTAAAATGCTTCTCACCAGAAGAAAAAACTGTCATAGGCTCTTTAGTCTGTTGTGTTTTTTTTTCTCTGTAAAAGAAATCCTTTTTTAGAGTAGCAATAGCAATATTTTGATTATTGTTGCGATTTGAAAAAAAAAAAAAAAACTCTCACTATCTATACCGATAAATTCTCGTGTCGAAACAGATAAGGCAACGAGGACTCGCAGACCTGCCATGTTTTTATGGGAAAATAAAAGATCATCTTGTATATAATATTTTTTCTTACAACGCAAAAGGTTGGCAGGAGGGATGAGGTAACACAAAATGTAAATGACATGACATGACTTTTGTATAATCAGAAAGGTTCTTGTTTGAATATTTCCCTTAATGTACTTCAGCATCCTTTAAAATGGATTGCTGAATGAGATAATCACCCCGCCAAGTTTACTGATTGTCAACAAGCTCAACGTTAAAGGATCACGAGAGAACTGTTTCCAAAAAGAAACGTTGTGTAGTTAAATGAAGACAGGGATGCAACAGTGTTGCAAAAAAAAACGATAACCAAAGAGTGAAATAGGTAGGATATTTTTTATCAGCATGAAAAAATTGTATAGAAGGTTTATTCATGACGATGATATGATGCTAATGTCTGATTAAAGTGAGGTCAACACTCGCAACAACAATCAGAGAGTGTTGCAAAAATGGTTCTCATATAGCAGCACTCCACTAACACATTGCACTTTATATAACGCGTCTTAATATAGATATGTAGTGTAACCAAAAGTGTGAGTGTGCAAAAATAGGTAGGTAATGTGGGATATAGAATTAGATATAAAAGTAACTGTTAAGATACTTGAGTGTGTACAAAGGGTACACAAAAGAAACATGCTCACGATAAGGGTATGGAGTAGCAACCAGTCAGCCTTTTTTTTCTGCACAGAGTTGTCTGTGTAATTATAATTTAGTACGGATTATTGTTACGTAACACAGATAGTTTTTTTTGTGAACAAGGCAGTGCGATTATGTCTAGAGTTTTTATGGCCCTTGTAAATTTGAATATCAGTCAGTCAGTAAGTCTAGCAAGCCGGTTATTTTGGACTGATGCAATGACTTTTTGTAGCCCCTTTTTGAAGACTATGGCCATAAATATAGATAAAATTGAAGAGATTTTTTAGCTTTAAATGGAACGCCTATTTAAGGTGTGGGCTGATTTTTCAACGGCTGATTGGAAATGAAAAAAAAACAACAAAAGATGGATGAATGAATGCAAAAGTATATTAGAAGAAAAGGTATGGAAGTTGCAGTATGAAACTTGAAGACTTGGGAAACTTGTGGGTAAGGAGGTGCTGTGGTGAATAAACAAACAACATCAAATTGTTCACGGCGGCTGAAAGTAAGATAATGATTTTATTATGATGATTACTCTTTAATAATAAAATACACATTTCCCAAGGAAAACTAATGGTGTCCGGTAAATCGCATATAGTGACAGGGTCAAAGTTTGGTACATCTCGTAGTGAACCTGATCTCCTTGCAACTAGTGATCTGTTTGGATGTCCATGAGGACCGACGATAGCGTTTCTCTTGTGCGTGACTCTATTGAAGTCGAGTGAAATCAGACTGAGTAAATGGTCTAAGGCTCTTTGATAGAGTGGTGGAATGGGAAAATTGATGAAAATCAGGAATGAGCAGACTCACCTACCGCATATCACACCAAGCCAGAGATAAAAGAATAGGTATATATATTTAGGCATGGAAAGAATTGGAGAAAATGAGTCATGCAAACACGCACAGGTTTTGTCCATGTTGAGAATGAACTGAGACATGTCTGACCGAACGGAATAAACATAGGAACAAGGACTTTGGGGAATTCGCTTTCAATCTCGAACCGATGTTGGTTCGTCGACTGTCTGTTGATGTCATGAAGCTTGTTTGCGGAGGGGATAACTCTTTTTTCCAGGTTTTAATACAAACTTGGTGACATTATTTTATCAGCTTGTCTCTTCAGGCATGCATATTACTGTCAACATCAAGTCAAGGATCAGGATCAGGGGTATTCCTCAAAGGTATTAATTCTAATATCTAATTTATTTCATTAGTCAACCTGTTTACTTACTGTCAAAAGATATTTCCTGGCAACCCACAAACGGGGTTACTCACATCGCTGCAAACTCTGACAAAGTCATTTTACAATTTCACATCAGGAAAAGGTTCGACAAAATATTTACTTCGTTCGGTCGGGCTTACATTCAACACTGCTCACGTTTTTAATATACTGATATATATTGGAATAATTTTGTTTATCCCTTCATCATGTTTCAAAGCTCCTCAAAAGTTTCCTACATTTACATACTTCTTCTCTGAATGGAGTGATGGTCACGGCTCATGACACATGCGACACCATTTTTTCGCCAATTTGAATGTAGCAATAGCGTTGGCTTCATCATTCTATTATCACATCTTACATTATCATTTTTATTTTTGTCATTGTATAATTACCAGAATCAGATGAACTGATCAAGTATAATTCAGAGACAGTCACGCATGACATGTGATGAAAATAATAAATTTATCGGGAATTGCAACACCACCAAATACGAATTATTTGCTCACCACGAACTCGCTAGAGTTAGAGAGCCTCATGCGTATAAAATACGGCAGGGATGTTTGTCTATGTTTGCAAATGTGTCTCTGCAGTAGCGATCGTGTTGTTTTTATCTATAATCACTAGAAATTAGTTACCGACTTGAATAACTTTGGTGCAAAATACCACATGTTTTCACTGGAGTCAAGGCCATTGAGCTTAGTCAATCAAGCAAGCGCAGACAATAATTCGGCATGTTTCATAATATAATACATGTTATGCAGTAAATAGTAACTAAAGCACCCAGTGTCAAAAGTTGATGGTTTTAACAGAAACGTAAGAAACAAACAAATTAAATCGTGATTTCCACCCGTTTTGCCTAATCATTCGTCGAAAGTATTTCATTTTCTTCACTGAAGAATCGGAATTGGGTTATTTCCGGTTACTGAAGATGCACTATTTTAGATATTCAAGTTAAGAATGTTTTCATGGGAAAAGAGTCAAATAAATAACGCATTCGACAACACGGCGAGCAATTCAGTATCAATCATTGTCGCGTAATGTGGTGTGCACACGCGTATTTTTTTTGTTTGATTTGTTGAGTTTATCGAATCAGCATAGTTGTTTCCTGTTCTAGTCATCTTGACAAGGTTCAGTCATCCATAAAAAATGTATAACTTCCCTGTTCTTTTGACACAACATTTTTCAAGATGGGTTGACAAGGATTATTTCCCTGATTTTGCAATATGAACAGACAGAGTTTTCATTGATATGAATGTTTTATATAGAGTCAGCAGAAGATATGCAATAAACAATCAGTTGGCTATGCCTTCTTACAAATCCCAGTCTAATATTAAATTTACCTTGTCATGTATCTTTTAAACGCGACATTCCTAGGTATACAACACAATTTATACTGTAACGGATACGATGTGATTCGCCTGTGTGTGGATTTTCCACGAATAACTTTTGTGTAATCACCTGACGACAGAATCTGTAACAGCCTTGTTAAATTAAATTCTTTCACAGAATGTATGAGAAGAAGACAGAAATGTCTTTTTTTTACCTTGACTGTATCTCCAAGTTTGTTAAAATGAAGACAAATTCCATCCTTTAAAATATTCTATTAAGAAATGATACACTCAAGTCTCTTGATTTGACGTGTGCAACTCTTTTCAGACAATAAACAATATCTTATTTGTTTCCAATAAGAACATGTTTTCCTCTTTTCTTTTGCATAACTTGGTTACCAGCATAATTTAAAAGTTTCTGATTTTATCTTCTCTTTCCTTCTACTCAAAATTGAATGCCGTCCCATCTCCATATCAGAGGAGTAACATTTCCTGTAAAAAAAATAGACAGACTTTCAGTCAACTTTTTTAAAGAGAATACCACGAAGTTATCTCATGGATATTTGATTATTAAAACGGTTCTTAAGTTTTCCATAGGATGCGGCTACCCATACAATGCTATGAATTTAGTTTGCAACTTAAAGGAAATGTATGTATTTTTATTATTACATTCCTAACTTGTTTCATTGTTATGTTTACTTGGAAGCCTTGAATGACAGGTTGCTTACCTCAAATCTAGTCGCTTTTTATACTTGCAAAAGAAGCGTCTATTTTTATATGAAATATTTCATCTCAATTCCAGTAATTTTTGCATATAGTTAGCCTGGCTAGGTAAATTGATATCTCATTTTCTTTTCAAATCAAAACTTACACTATATATCGTCTACAAAGAGGTCGGTTACAAACGTTAGGTTGTTTCTGATAACATAGCCTTCAACGTTTCAATCTGCCTTCGGATAGCTTTGGAAATAAGTCGGCTGTAGTCTAATACCATTCATTGGGTTTTCCACTACTAGTATCGTTCTTGCACCGTTTTGTGTCCTTTTTTAGTAAAAAAAAGAATGCTATCACCGCTTAGATTCCGTTCGGCTAAACATAATATTACTATCTTTACAGTATTACTTGCAGCTACGATTTCCAACGTGAGGTACTTGCATAGCACATTATACATTTGTTCCCCTACTTTTTCTTCCCCTCGTCTCTAATTCTACATTTTCCCCTGTTTTCTTCCCTCGAATTTTATTTTCCAGCAGCAGCATTACTTACTTTTCCTTTTGATCATCTTGTGCTACTCCTAGCATATACTTCTGCTGTTGTTGTTAGACGATTTTTGGAAAGAATATTGTATTACTCCCTTCCACATTTTTTCTCCTCGTTCAGTCGTCTCTGATGATGATGGTGGTCGTATATATTGTATATGCATCATCATCAGCATCTTGTTCCATTGCAATAACAAAAGACACACACAACAACAAGTTTAGTAATAGTTTCCCCTTCATGGAATATTATTCCATGCTTTTGTATGGACCAATGTATGCTTGAGAATTTTTTAAAAAACTTTCATACGAAAATTTTCTTCTTTCTCCACCAAATAATGGAATAAAGTTTTCATATAGAAAAGTGGACTTAACAAGTAGTAGCCATTCAAATTGAAAATGTAGAATAAAAGTAATAGCAATAATAACAGTGTTTAATATGGGTACAAGTTGGACTTGTTATCGGGAGGGATTGTAAACTCCCACCGCTTTGTTCAACCGCCCCTCCAACAAATGTATCCATAGTTGTGCATTTCAGAAAAAAAAATGATAGAACATACAAACTAGAGGTGTATGTATGTACAAATTATATCTTTTACTTGAAAAATGACAAAACAACTACAAAGTAATTTAGTAGTTTACGGGAAAGGAAGGAAACAAGTTGACAAGAAAGCGATTTGAAGTGAGGTGTTAGAAACGAAGTACCGACATTAAATTAAATGTTCGAAAAAATTGGGCAACTTTCTTTCGCATACACACATGATTTCTTTCTTGAGTTTCATAATGAACGGTTTAACTAACTGCACATGAACAGCTTTGTGAACCATGCAAGTACAAATTTTTCCTGTACATTTTATCATTTTGCTTACCTCAGCAACAAATTGTTGTCACTGTTGTCATATTCAGCCCCATAAAGAATATAATTACAAGTTGCCTAATATGCTCCCATCAGCTATTTCCTACGATAAATTTTGCTACATTCTACCACTTTATTTCTTAAAGCCAAGACTAAAAAGTCATAAATTATAAACACAATTTCCTCATTATATTTCCATTTCTCTCCCTCTTTTGTCCTCCCCAGGTCGCTCATATCATCGTACTTTTTTTTTGGCAGAACAACTGTTGCAGCTACCTGCAAAAATTTTTTTAGCTATTTCGCTTCCACTGCGTTATTTGAAACAAAGTTGTGCTGCCTTACAGCTCAATGCTGTATCCTGATTTTGCGATTACTTGCAACATAACAGCTAAATTGTACACACTTATCGTTAATTGTCGTTACCACGTCATGCCATACGTACACATTACAATGATGCGAAAGTGACACGTAACAACATAAGGAACGCGTTGCACAGAAAATGTACGCTCTATTGCTTCACAGCTTAATACTCTCTCTCACTCTTGCTGCTCTTTTGTACGACATCATTACTGTGCATTTATCATACTTGATTATATAATATCATGTGGACTTTCAGTTTCAAATCTAATACGGAGTTTTACGTTTTATTAGACGATACAACAGAATCAAATCTTAACACTCCACAGCTCCTCATCTCACTACTTTCTTGTATGACGAAATACTGCAGTGTCTGTACAAGTAGGCATAGTGCGATAAGAATTTGTAATGACTGGCTAAGCTACCGATCATTTCTTTCTATAGATTAATAACATTATATTTATTTTGATAACTATCAGTTTTGAAGCTGTTTCAAAATGATGTGTGACTTATACGATGAATGGAATTTAGAGGAAAGTAACCTGTCGTCAAATAATTTAAGGACGAAATTAAGTAAGAAGCTATGGTGTAAAAACACGGCGAGAGCAAGTTTCCAGTTTACTGAAGATGAATATCGTCTAGTCCGAGCGAGACGTGCAACATTCAATATTGGGTTACCGCACATATTATGCATGCATATTTTTCCGCACACCTTCTTCCATTTTCCTATGTTTGGCACAATTTTGTGCATAACTGTTGTTATTTTATTATGTAATAGAATGTTGTTATAGATACACATAAAAAAGTTTTGTTTACGAACAACAAGCCAAAAAATTGCTTATTAATTGAAGTATTTTTCAGTGACCCTTCAACACATTCATGTTAGCTATCAAAAAGAACGAGTTTTGAGCAGTGCAGATATTTCTGCACAGACACAAAACGGAACTACAAAAAAAACTACTTTTTTTATGAGTTGTGGTGGTGGCTGCTTGTATTGTTGGAATGGCTGCGTACTAGTTTTTTAATTTGTGTAATATAATGAATTCATACTTAAAAAATATAATTTCCATGGGTACTTGCTACCTCGCCGTTGTAGTTGACTGAAAGCGTAGCTAAAATCTTAAATGGATTTTTTTCCTTAGAGATGCTGTTAGTGTGACGATGACACGTTATTGTGCCTTGTTGTCTGTAGATCCTTTAATTGTTTTATTCTTCCTATCCAACACTTTGTTTACTGATACGCACAAAACGCTGTACGCTGCGGTCAGATAATTCGCTGTAGCTCTGTACAAAAATTGTGTTCGTTCTGGTAGAAGATAGATGGACTGTTGAATGTAGGAAGGATGTGATAAACTTTTCATTGAAAAACACTAAATGCAAATAATCCACGAAATAAGTAGGTAAATAAGGAAACGGATGAATGTAAAAAAATACTCTCAATCCCAAAATAAGATTCTTTTAATAAAATAATGCAGTCAAAAAGATTGATATAAACCGCTCATATATTGTATAATAGATTGCGTAACAAATTCTAACTTTATTTGGTTACTTGTCAGCTTGACTCATTCAATCTTTACATATTTTTTTACAATTTTTATTATCCTTGCTGTTGTTCTAGAAAAATAAGGCGTACCTTGGCTCGTGTAAAGGATTTACTTGAATACGCACTAAATGGAGTGGACCGGTGTGTGTAGATATTTGTACTAGTTTTTTTCATATAAAAAAACTTCGCACACTTCTGTTACCTCAGCCGCAACAAAACATTTTTTTTAGTTCCTTATTATATTCAGAAAAAAATGTTGTACAGCCGTACGTGATAGATTCTAAAAATATCGTGAGTCGTCAAATAACTAGTGTTTATAAATTAGTTGCCGTTTAAACAACATGAACACTCGCCAGTCATTGTACTATTATTTTTTTTGCATCTCATATACATTCACGCGGACTATATGGTAAAAAAATGCATCAAAATCAGGACAACTTTGCAATCCTTAGCCTTTCGCTACTCTCAGAATTTATTATGATTGTCGTGACATTTTATAATCTGCGTACACTGTATCTTCTGCGAATGTACTTACTTTCATTGAAGGAAAAAAAAGCTTATAATAATAATGGTTGTCGTGGTTTGCGTCGTACTTTCGCTACTATCAGAATTTATTATGATTGTCGTGACATTTTATAATCTGCGTACACTGTATCTTCTGCGAATGTACTTACTTTCATTGAAGGAAAAAAAAGCTTATAATAATAATGGTATGGTTGTCGTGGTTTGCGTCGTGCCTTTTTGTCAGCAATAAAATCGTTTCTTTGATTAGATGCGTGTGTATCAAGTGAAACGAGCCATTAACCATCTTTGGTCGTGTATAAAATAATTCCTTTATATTCTATATTCAGTGTATAAATTTTTTTTTAAAAAAAGGTACGTATGTGAGATTGTGACATAATCCATTTTGCTGACTGTGCAGAGCAGTTAACGCACACAATATAGTAGTAGTAGACTAAAAAAATGCAATAAAAAAGGCACGTACTCTGTTGAATTATGTAACCAGCAGGATACGTAACGGATTGTGTTGTGATTGCCACGGAAAAAAATTGAAGTAACATCGCAATTGTAACAGTTACTTTATTTATACCTGCAGCCAAGCAGGGGTGATTTTAAAAAAATAAGAAAGTAAGAGTTTCCTGCATTTTTTGCATATGCATACAAAATATATTTTGATGCCAGTGAGCATATTCATTACGAGGCTTATCTTTTTTGTTAAATAACCATCTAATGAGTTAATATATAATAAAATGTGTGGGGTATTGAGGAGATTGTTTTTAGGCTTACTAAGCATAAACTTTTCTTTTAAAATCCTGACAACTCTGGCACAGTTACGATATCGTGTAATATAGCGCAATAATGAGTTTAAGAGTGTGTCTGTGTGTTAGAAAATGAGAGTAAACGGTAACGTTAGCACATGTAATGCTCATGTTGAGAGTTTGTGATACAGCATGACAGGAAAGAGAGTGTAGGTGAAGTAAATAATGTTGGTTCACCGCGGCCACAAAACTATATAATAGGAATCATTGAAAGGGAGTGCATCATGCAAAAAAAACTCACATTGTAGCAATAATTACTTCTTCCTCTTTGTACGTTCAATTTTCATACAAGTTGGAAAAAATGAACACAAAAAAAATTGCAGTTGTTGTCGATGGTCAGCCAAGACTACCTATAATACATACAAAAAAATATTTGCAATGTGTCTCAGCAGAAGATAGCCGTATAGCAAAACAATGTTAATCAACATTCTGGAAAAAAAGATGAGTGCGATGACGTCGATTACGTTTTGCCGTGATTGTAACTTCAGCCTAGATATCCCGTCCACCTACTCAAAGCCTGCTTATATGTGGAATGATGCGTGAGTGCGGAATACGCTATGAAAAAGAGGCAAGGGAATAGTTTTGGGTAGAATGGAGAATGAGACTTGACGTTGCTACTTCTTTGAATGTTTTCTTCTTGTATCAGGAGTTTTCCTCATTAACTTTGCTCGCGATTCTGTCCGTATACAGTATTGAAAACAAAAACAAACGGAGAGGCACATTAACTCGAAATAATTTACCGTCATCATAGCTGTTCTAATCTGCATCTTGTCATCTGTCGAGAGAAGGAATGGAAGAGTTGGAACGAGTGTTGTATGTCCACAATTAAATATTAAATATGTTCCTTGTTTGCTTAACATGCACTCTTTCTCTCTAACTTCTTTTGCATGCCGGTTCACTTTCGTTATTTTGCCGTTTTCTACTACCGTCTATCGCAAATAATATGTTTGTGTAAACATTATGTAAAATATAAATAGTGCATCATTCATGTGGAAAATATTGCATACATACATAACACTTTATTTGTTAGATGCTCTTCCTCCCATGATTTGCACATCACCGCAGAAGAATAAAGTCATTCTGGAAAAGAGCATGCCATTCATATGACAGAGTATTGTGCTCACAATATACTTTCCGTGCCACGTACGGTCTAGTCGTAATAATCACTCGGCAGTAAGTAAAAATTTATTGGAGAGCTAGGAAGCCAGTGGACTGGGATTTTTTAAAGGTTGAAACTGTAATATCATTTTGCTGACTGACAACATACCCCTACCACTTCTACCACAAGAATATAATGAGCCACATTTTACTCCAATGATAGCTGCCTACGATGCATCATCAACATTATCATTCTTCCCCATTACATAAGTATATAGACACAGAGTGAAGAGACTCGTTGTTAAATTACCTCTCGTTTTTTTTCTCTATACGTCACATCCATATACAACGCAACGGTCCACTTTTTGGTATGATCATTAAACCCAGAGAGGAATAAGAGCATTCAAACTATTACGTACAGTGTCATTATGCATTCTCTATTTTTATGAATAAGCGATCATGAATGGATCCGCTTCTGACCATGTCAATACTCTCCCAACAATAACTATCGCCAGCTTCCAACACTGCTAGCAGGCTGGTCTGTAATCAACAATGCCACCTTACAGTCTACTTCATCTACAGTTTCCTCACTCGATTCGCTTCAGTAACAAACTTTGCCAATTCACAAGACGCAAAGTATTGAAGAAAATAAATACAAATGTTAATAGACTATTTTGTACTTTTATGACTATCACTTCGGCTACTTGCAAAAAGGAAGCAAAACTTGTGTACCAGTTAAACAAAAATCTTGACGTTTGTCTTCAAGTTATATGGAACGAAATTGAAAGGGATTTCAGATAACGAAAAGGTGACAAAAGATTGTGATAAAAACCACCGATGTATCGAAGCTCACTCACAAAGTTTCATTTTATACGTCAAACTCTAAGATAAAGTGTTAAAACCTTGTTTTAACGCAATGAGGGAAGAAGGTACTGTCGAAACTAACTGTTTCAAAAGAATATGTAACTCGCGGTAAATAATGACTGCAAAAGGATTCGTTCAAATAATTCATTCTCCAACAATACTTTTATTTTCTTCCATCATTTACATCTACTACTCACATTTATTTAGACCAACAAAAAATTCTACGTTTTGCGAGACTACATTTTTTTTCGAAATGGTGCGATATGAGAACAGTGACTGCAGTAAACTGGCCTGCTTTGTTGTTGGGTACTCACGGCTTCCTTCCACTACTAACTTACTTCTTCCTCATGTCAGTATGGCAGTAGCAGAAGACAAAAACATAGTAGTAACGCTTATGCACTTCTCCTCGCACACGTTGTGTCAGTGAGTAACGCTCTTGTGCAAACTACTTTGCTGACAGTCTCGTTTTGGGTGCCGACCAGAAAGGGTCTCACGTCACATCTATATTAAATATAGTCAATGCGTTAAACAAATTTTTTTCACTGTTTAAAAAAGAATGTTATACCATACAACACACACACAAAAATTATACACTTAAACAACTCATTACAATTAATCTCGGATAAATGTTACATAGCGCTATCGTTTATTCTTGTTGAGTAATTTGTCTAGTTTGTACATTCCAAGTCGATCTGCTACTTGTTTCCATTGTCGATGGACAGAGCGTAATAACATCTTGGATGACTTTCGGGAGTTTTTACTTTCATAAGTATCATCGAGTGTGAGCTAATTCAATACAGTTCCGCCAGTGATTTTGTTGTAAATTTCATATAGCATGTGTGAAAATAAGATAGACAGTGATGATGGTGAGTGAATGAATGATGACTTGATTCATTTTCTTGTGGAAGCAATTAAAATAACAGTGTTCATAGAGAACTCATTGTGGCAAGACAATATCAGCGAACGACAAACCGTATAAACGTAAATGACAGTTTCTTCTAGTTTGGACTTAATCTACCAATTAATTAGCGTGCAGTCTAGTTATCCTTGCCAAACAATAATAGACAGTGTATTATTACTATTCTTCTGGGGTGGGATACAATAGATAGTTTGATGTGACTAAGTGCGTTCAATCAAAACTAAACAATATTGATTGGTAAACTTTTTGTCTACGAAAGCATCAGATATAACATAAAAAAAGTTGTAAGAGTTATTTGACGTTTTTTTTTGTGTGTGAAATGGTGAATGGTGAAATACCAGATTTCCCAAGAAACTCCATACATTTCTCTTTGTTAACTAACTCAGTTACTGTTATTTGTTATACTTTGTTTATCTATAATTGCCGTGTGCTCTCCTGTCGAGCTTTTATTTCTCCGCTGAACAGAATGGATCTTGTTTTCTGCTTGGATGTATGCGGATCCTTCAGAAAAAGTTGTTTTTCTGTGGTACAATCGAAAGATTGACGTGAACGCATATATTTACTGCGAAAAGTATAAGTAGTTCTAACAAATAAGTTTATCTGTAAGCCTGTTTCCGCAAAGGAAAGAAAGAACTTGTGAATCAAACGTAACATTTAAAATCCCGATTTATTTTCGCCAAAAAAAGAAACTTTAACAACCGGATAAGACACATACATGCCTGACTTGATATTAAACCTTTTGGGCATATTAAAGAAAAGTTCGGAGAAACAGTGATTTTTTGGCAAATATAAAATACATGCAAGGTAAGACTGCTTATTTTAAATTTTTTCATCTTTGTATTTTCGTCTATGTAGATGCAAAACACTCTTATGGAACCAGGGAGCTTGTAATATTTACGTCATTATTTAACACGCGGAATTCCAATTAAATTACTTGATTTGAATCCATTCATTTTCCGTATGTGTTTTTGTGCTTGTCTATTTTTTTTATCGCGTGGGCCACTTTTTTCAGAAAAAAATGTTGTTTCGAGAATAAAATGAATGACAAGACCACAGTAACATTTTTACACTTTTGTTCAATTCAATATACTGAACTGGCTCTACATCCAGAATGTTTGGAAAAAAAAGTGAAAAATTGTACTGATTTATGTTTGTATGAAATCAACCGTACAAAATTTTAACGTCCAGAAATCATTGAGAGGTATTGCTCCACAAATGGTACACAGTTTTTCACCACAGATCAAAGCTCTACAACTTGTAAAACTAAGGTTTCATGTGTAGATATTTAGTCTCTAGTTGACTGTCAAACTGCTGCTGAAACATCTGGTTTTTAAGTTGTCATCCTCATCTTCAGTCATGTAACACAACCATGCATATCAGTTCATTTTTATTTGCTCCCAAGTCAAAACTGTCAACAGACTTACCAGAACAAAAATTAGTTTGTTGCAAATACAGCAAACTGAGTATTATTTTTACAGGCTGAACAAAATCAATCTTAAAACGAAAAAAAAAGACATTTAGAACTGAACCATCTTCCTACATGAAAAATGTATGTATTGACATTTGTCTGTTCCTAAATCGATCAGTCTTGTGACATGTTTTGGGAACTCATGCAAAATTACTAATCTCTGTATCTGATGGCGAAATTGTACCGTTTTCTCGTACACGTTTATTTGGCACAGACAAGAAGCAATCGTATTTATTTTAGTAATTACTGTGATTACAATACCATAAGCTGTCAATAATTTTTTTTATCGCTTTTATACAATTTACATTCAATGGTATGAAATTTCGTTACGAAAAAGGATTGCAAAAAAGCGTGCAATGGAATATGCCTCCATCTTGTGAAATGAGGTACTTGCTTTTATACAAAAATAACTTGCGAAAAATAGATTCAAAGGCGAGAAATGAGATGGGTAATGGACTGTTATTTTTTTCTTGCAACAAGATAATTCTCTGCTTTGCTGGAAGCCACCAAAACAACGTTATCGATTGTATGCCAGCGTCTTCCTTTGGCTCACAGTCTAGTCGAGTTTTTATATTCAAAAAAGATGAAATGATAAATGCCTTCGAGACGAGTCGAATGATAATGATACCGTTTTATGTAAAAGCATCCATAACAGTTTTCCTTAGCGACGACAAAACTATGCGAGCTCCTCTTCCAGGCAGATAGTTTCCTCGAAAAGAAAACATTGTCATTTTGTTTCTTATTTTAGGATAATTTTTCTAGGCATCTAAAACTGTTTGATAAAGCTGTACAGAAAACTTTTTGTGTCCTGAATATAAAAAAAAACTGAAGCTGGGTAAAAAAGCAGGACGGCGTATGTTCGTCTCGTTTTCTCTCTGATATCTTAGGGCTAAAACACTTGGCATATTTTAAACTCGGATAACCTGACAAACAATAAGAATTACGTTATTGCAGAACAAAAGTTAGTTTCCAAAAGTATGGGTGCATTTTGATGCAGTTTGGAAGGAGAACTGTTTATATTTTGTATAGAGTAAAAATTTCTACATATATCATTAGTTGTTTTTTGAACGAGACAATTATGTGCCAACAACTGGAAAAAGAAGAAAGGAAAGCTCACGCAACATCTTTCTCCTTCTTTGCTTTTCTCTCATCCAGCGGAAAATAAATACCAACAGGCTTTGGATGAACCAGTAAAGATGAGCGAATTGTTCAGTCACAAGAGCGTAAAACCTCGGCGTTTTTCTTAGCTTGAGGATATAATATTCCTTTTGTTTGCAGTGCTCATACAAGTTGTTTCTCTGTTTTCATTTTCCACAGAGACATACTCAGAGTGAAAAATCTTCTGCAGAGAAATACGGAGATACATTAACACAAAGAATAACACACTAAAATATACCAAAGAGAAAACTACACGATGTGAGGTTTCATAAGTAAAATCTTGGTTGGAAAGTTGGGACTGTTGCAGCAGCACAGATGGTTGCATCAAAGGGAGAAAGGGAGGAGGTTGTTGTCTGATGCAGCACCAATTTTCCCTGCTTGTTTCACATTATATTTCCATTTTCATTTACACCAATACCTCTACAACTACTGCCCCTCTTTTTCCCAACTTACTTTTGCCTGTAGTAGTGTAATATTTTTGTTTGGTTGGGTACGGCCACAGCGTACTCGTCTCCGATTGACGGTTTCTCTAAAAGATTTTTTCTAAAGGAATAGGAGAATTAGGAAAAAACGTAATGAAACCAGACGAAACTGCTTTTGTTGCAAAGGGGGAATCTAATATAAACCCTTATTGCTGGAAAAGTTGTATGGGCCTCTGGAGGAAGGGAAAGAGATGCACTTGAATTATAAAAAAATCCGGCTGAACAGGCGGTGGTGGTGGTGCACAAATGCACTTGCTTTTTATATAAGAGATTCACGCGTGGAGATGACTCATACGAAACTTTTTTCTTCTTTTCTGCTTCTGAGACAGACAGGCATCAAACATGGTCATGCAGAGTGCACACGACACAACAAAAAACTACACCAACCCTCGGGTGAATGTGTCTGGATTTTCTCTACCCCTTCATAACATGTTCCCCCTTTTTATTAGAAAATGCGGCAGTAACATCAAGGGAGTAAAAAACAAATGAGACTTCGTTTCGTTCCTTTTTCACTCTCTTGGTAACGTGTACTGGAAGCAGCTTATGCATAATTAATAAAGAGCTACTTAAAATATTTGCCTACGTTGATTCTGTCGTGGTGGTTATCGTTTACCCAGTTAGGAAGCATTTCGATTTCCATAAGCTTGCTAATTCAGTTTGGCTGTGGCTGTGCAAATCGGTAACCAAAACTACTGCATTTCCTGTGTCAATTTTGCATACCGGGAAATAACCAAATTAGGGCTGTTTTCATCCAGTTTTCTGTTTGAGAAGGTAAATCAGTCTTTTAAATATTTCCTGTTTAAACCAAGGAGAACGGTTTCCCAATGGGATCTCATGCAACCAACTACATTTCACCCGTAGAGAGAAAAAAATCTTGCAGAAAAAATCCGTATTCTAATCCTTTTTCTACTTTCCAGTGATGGTAAGCTAAAATGGTAATAAATGAGAGTGAAGAGTGGAAAATGTGTGTATTTGGTGGGTAAAAGAGCAGAACAGGTTCAGGAGAAAAAAAATTGTAGCAGTGCAAAACGTCTGTGTGTGAGCGAGTCTGCGTGTGCGAAAGCTTGCAATATTTTCCAAAAGTCAGGACAGGGTTCGCACACGAAATTTTGTGGAAGTGTGCATGCATACCATTTTGTAAAATAGGGCAAGGTGTCCTGATTAATGGTACATTTTACAAATGAATGGGTTGCTCTACAACTCAGGAGACTAAAAGAAGGTAGAATGCAGCGGCCCATATAATATCATCAGCGTCATCATCATCCACTCCTTTGCTGGTCCACACAAAATACGGCTGCATTAAAAACACGAGAACAAGCTACTTTTTCACTGCCCTCTTGCTTCCTTCTTCTGTCTTGCTTTTCTTGCCTCACCTGTCTGTCAAGCGGAAGAAAACATTCTTGAGGGAATATTAACGCAGAAGCTATCACAACCAGATATTTCCAACTATTTTTCGTCTCTTTAATGAATCTTCTCAAAGAAAAAGGAAATGCGCTTGAAGGACTTTCTTTACTTTGAAAACAACGCATTTTCTAGGAAAGGTAACAACCGAAAAGAAAACATTCGGGGAAAATGCAACCCTGATTTATATTTGCAAACTTGTCTTATGAGGAGAAAGCCGGAAAATGGGTTTCTGATAGCACAGCTGAATTAGCAGCTTGGAGAAAAAAATCTGTCTTCTTATAAAAAACCTCTGTGGGTTGCATACCACCACAACATTTTGATCTATTCTGGCATTATATTCGTCATTTGGGAATTTACAGTAGTTCGTCACATCATGGTTTTTTGGTCGTTTTGGAAAGAGCGAGAGAATAGAAAACCACTTCACAGATTTTCTCCTTTTTCCATTTGATTCTTAGAGGAATCTCCTTCCAAGATGCTGCTTCCCATCTTGATCCGATTACATACAACCTAAAAAATCAGCCCAAGTTTTTTCTTTCCACTGGTAGTCGACACAGTACTGTAACAGCTTTGGGAATTCATTTCCAGTAGA
>JAAXOA010000621.1:0-21182 GCA_036561885.1 Salina celebensis
GTTAACACATTTGTAAAGGGTAAAGAGTTATTCATTCATGAGTCTCATAATTATATACCGTAATGTTGAATGTTGGAATAGTTCCATAACTCGTGTCACCAACATTTTGGCTGGGGTGAGCTGGAAAAAAAAATGGGTAAAAAACTTTGTCCTTGTGAATGGCTTATATATTTTTTTATCTATTATGAAAAATCGTTTGGTCGCCCCCAATATCATTTTTTGCCCGAGATATAAGACAAGATAGCAAAAAAAAGTTCATACGTAGGTGTGCCGTTCCCAGAAAACTTTTGTGTTTCTTAATCAGCCTTATGTATGACATAAAATCCTATTAGAATGTATTTCCAGAGAATTTCTTTGTAACTTCATAACTTGTATGAGATTGTATCCTTTTAGAAATTACTTTGGTGTATGAGCTTTGCGAATATTAAACTAAATTTGAGATGTTCAATTTAAGAGCAGCGCCAACTACTCATTCTAAACCGACATTTGTATCTGCCAAAATAGTTTTTTGTCGCTACCAAGCTAGGTCTCCGTTTCACAAGAGTATGCGGCAAACTCCGTATGCTCACTTAAGACAAAAGCTAGAGAGACAACTTTTTGTGCATCAATTCCAAAAGTTTGTTTGGTCACAGTGACCTAATACAAGGGAAGTAGTACAAATTTGGGTACCAGTCTTTTCATGTTTTACTATTCAAACCAATGCATATCATCACCCAGATCGTTTTGTAATTTGCAAAACTCGAAAACAAACTGATTTTTAATGCTTAAACAGGAACTGACAAAATCACAAAAACCAACTGAGGCCACGATCGACTCGCTCATTAACGATCTGAGGAAAAACGACCACGTAGAAATGTTTGGTCCTTCATAGTAAGCATTTTTAGCGTTCGTAATAGAGCAACTCTGCTGTTGGTCTACATCTACATCATAAATCATAGGATGTTGTTGAAAAAACAGTATGTAAGAGTTGACCGCAGTGTCGTGGTAGGTGATTTGTTCAATTATGCATAGTTTTTGGTAACTACTTGGCCAGTCAAAGTAAAGGCTCTCTCTGGTAGTGGACGGAAAAGGAAAGAGAAGTAGTAACTGGTAATACAAAGAACTGTTAATTCTAGTTAATAACTAGCGGGGAAGTGCCTTCCTTTTTCATGTTCACAATTTGGTTCCTGTGTCAACCACCACCGTTATCAGGTCGTCGACTACTCCACTCTACTCGAGCAAGTTGTACTTTTGTAGTATTCTCCGAGTTGCAGGAACAAAACCAGTAAAAATTAAAAGTGGATCCAAATTACATATGTATTAGTTTCTTCATGTCTACAGCATGTCATGTATGCAAAGACGAGCAAATACAAACTCTTTCACCGGAACGCTGGGAACTGGAGGGTGGAGGACAGACGCCTACAGAAAAATAACTTTTTACTCTCTTTCTTTCCCGGACAGGAGGAAGGAACGTAGCCAAGTTAATTAACCGTGGAGAAGCAGATTGTGAGTTGTGTGTGCATGCTGTACATCTGCGTTTGCAGCTCCTGGAATTTCTTTTTCTTCCTTACCCAAGCAAAACTCTAATTTTGCTTACATTTAAAACATAATAGTATCATCTTTTATACACTTCTCTCTAGTCAACTCATACTAGGAAATAAATGACTATTGCTGTTGCAGTTAAGTGATACTTTTGCTCGGCACACTTGGTCCCTAGTCCCTACTGCTTTTCCTCGGCTCGAGCTTCCTTTCACTTTTCTAGTTTGCAAGGCTGTCGATGTGACGTGATGAAAGAAAAGGGAATGATGAACGGTGATGAAGGGTCAAAATGCTCTCTTTTCCTCAAGGGAAGCTGCTCCGCTCGACTGTGCAGTCTTTTAATCGAGATGCATGACCGACAAGTAATTCATTCAGGATATGTATCACAACCAGCACGCCTTTTCCCGTATACTTTCTCAAAAAATAAACATATATCCCTTCAAAAGTAGCAGGGTACATGGTTCCATGTCAATCTTCATCGATCTATCACAAGATTTAAGTGTATTTTTTCTTCCTTCTCGTATGTTTATATTTATGCTCTTCTATTAATGTCTCGCCCTTTTTTTACTATTAAAATGTTAATGAAGCTATGTATAGTTCAACGTGCCACATAATATATTGATAGCATGTCCTAGCCTGACATGATACCTCCTTGATGAAAAACTCTCCCGTCCAATCCAAGAAGGGAAAATAGATCCACAAGAGAAGAAAGAAGAGAGAAAAAAATGATATAGGAGAACAACCTTTTTTCTCATTTTGTATAGAAACACAAGAACACATTCAATTCATCAAGAAGCGGCGAAAGAACAGGGAGAAAGGACCTAGAGTGGACTGTAATATATATGTCGTTTTGTTACTGCTCTACAACACAACTTTAATTTTTGTAGCGAATGTTAGCAAGTGATGTGAAAACGTACTTGTAAAATAAACATCATAGAAAATGAAATAGAAAAAAAACTCAAAGGCAATTCCGCATACCAATTCCACAACAGTCACCGCCACAACCACCATTTTGGATTCCTACGTGTGAGTGAATGATGATAGACATTTCTCATTTTTTACAGGTGCATGAATTTTTTATTGTCGAGAAATATAATGAGGGAATCGACTAAGGTATGCTTATGCTAATTCTTATTTTTTCCCCTGATTCACGTACGTTTAGTACTTGGTTCATATTGTAACATCATATGGAACGCGAGATGTGCACCAGAAAAGCCAAGCTCCGGAGACAAGATTTCGGCCACGTCTGTGATAAAAAAGGGCTTTCTTTTTGTACTTTCTGCCTTCTCTTTACTCTCAGCTTGTATGCGTGTGTGTGTTGAATTGTGTTTCCCAGAGAGAAAGCAAGGAAATCGGATTCATGCCGGCCAGATCGATCCAGCTCTTACCGTTCGTGTCAACTGGAGATTGCGCAACCTTAAATATCACGAAACTACTTTTTTGGGGTGCTTTTTAGGGTTTCTCATTCGCTTTCATGCCTCGTTCTGCTCATCTTTTTCGCTCTCTTTCTCTCTTTTTACGGTTTAATATGCACATTTCCTTTGGAAAATCAACATCAGTAGTTTTCTCTCTCCCAGGATTTCTACGACTGGTTATCCTGGTATCTTATCAATTAGATAACATCTTGCCGACTTTTTCTCTTACTTACATAGTTTTCTTAATATACTCACGATTTTGTGGGAGTAAAATCAGTGGAATGCTGATTTTTAGATCAAAATTCCTTCCTTCTGTGCAAATACTTAATTTGAGGTTTTCCTTGGTTTTATTCCGAGTCGACTTAAGACCACACTGAGTGAAGGCTTAGTATAATCATAATGAATACACAAAACCGCATGCAAACTACACTGGCTAAATTTTTGAAATCACTAAATTGACTCTAGGCTTGCAACACTAGGTCTCATAATTTATCCCATTTTCGGCACTATTAAAATTCTAGTTTGAAGAACAACGTTGATGAAGTCTGAATACTACTTGACATTTTACTAGTTTAGTGCCGCTACCTGCGATGCATACTTGATATCTGCAAAAAGTAACTCGCCAAATTATTATGCACTGAAGTTATTATAGAAGAAGTTTTAGCCCTAGTAGTTTAATTTTTTTGTGCTGAATATATCATGCATGCATCAAGCAAATGCATTCACATCAGAAACAAACCGGAGGAATGAAACATCTTTACAAAACGGCATCATTGGCATCACAACATTGCGCGTGTGGTGCCTCCACTAAAACAATTGAAAATTTCGGAAGAAACCTGAACTATTCATTGTAATAACATGGTGGAGAATGTATGTTTGGTTTGCATATACCTATTTTATACGGTTTGAACAGTTTCCTTGTCTTTTTCTCAATTTTTGGAAGGCGTCTGTATATTGTTTTTTCCTAGGAAATATAGCATCGTTTCCATAAAAATATCCTACGCAGAAAAAAATGTTAAGGCAGAGTTACATGAAAATGGAAGAAATGAATTGATGGAAACATACCGTACCAAGATTCTTACAGCAACATCTTTAGAGCATTTGAATAAAAGAAAGAATAGTGAAACAGGTAGTTTGGTACTACCCTGGAAACTTTCAGGTATACAAAAAATTTTGATTTCGCTCCAGACATCGTCTCATAACTTTTACTGTACTTTTTTGTCTTTACAATTCACATAAACTGAACTCTATAAAAGAAACCACTAAAATATTAATCAATTGCAACCATAGAAGATTTCACCCAGGCTTTTCTTTTTAAGCAGATATGCGTAGAAGGACACTATGACAAAATATAGTTTTGCAGGTTTACATATTTACATTTTAGAAAAAAATATACAGCAAAAAGCTCATACCCTCATCGTAGTATCAGTCAACAAATCCATTCTGTGCTGTACCTTATATATCATTTCGAAAATTCAAAGACATTAGTTTCAACTTTAGAGCCATACTGTATTGCATACAATGGTCAGAACAAGCATTTTATGTCCATTAAGCGTGATTTGTTAGGAGGGACACACATTAATAACACAATTTTGATATGAATTTCCGGGAATAAGAGCCGGGGTTTGGTCCAGTATAGCTTCATGTAATCTGAAATACGACGGATGCCTTATGTAACATTGCCATCTTAGCATTCATATTTTATGAAAGTTGGTAGCTACCTAGATAGAGTTTGTTCTCCGAATAAATACGTGTACAATCTACGTACATATGTAAAAGTAGCATATTGATACATAAATGTTAGAAGGCATATAGTGCTCATAAGCTTCACTTCCTCTAACCGATTCTTGGTAGAAAAGAAAGATTCTAACGATGAAGAAATATCGGTATCCCTTAGTCTCCAGATTTATTTATTTTAGCTCACGGATTCATTCTAGCGACTAAGCGGTAGACGAATGTATGAGCGTATTATTTTCTTTCTGCTTGGTGATGCTAAGCATTACTTATAATAACATTATTTCCAGATGAGAACATTGTTCAGACCAGAAACCATATATTCGAAACAAGTTTTTCATGAAACGACAGGTTTTGGAAATAGCCCGACTTGTTCGGCACAAATTGTTAGATAATGATTTTTTGTATTTGACTTAGGGAGGAGGAGATAAAGAAGGATGGTATCTGTTACTGCGAGCTTATTTTATTGGCATGCCATAAACTGGTCGTAGATACATTCATTTATGGCAACAAACTGGATTGAACGGCCGACGGGTACTTTTACATTATGTATAGACACGTCTCAAAGCTTGGGTCAAGCAGTCTATATGGTTTTCACTAGTTCAGCATTTTTCCCCCTCTGATATTTCTCTTTCAAACAATAGCTGAAATATTATGTTCTTGAAAATCAGTTAAGCAGCAACAGTCGAAAAGACAAAAGGCACGAGTGCATTTCTCCAAGAAGGCAAGTTGCACTAAATTGGCGCTGATACTGTTGCTGACCAGATCATGATAAACTGCGAAAACGAAAATCCGGGGAGGAATAAAACGACAGCAAAAAAGCAACTTGCTTGTCCACCAGAAAGAAAACGAAAACGTCTTCGTTTTTTTGCTCCTGTCCGTGTCTTCCTGTCTCCATGAAGTACTGTGGAAAGGATCATGTCGCGGTCTTGGTGCGTGTATTTCTCAAGAAAAGTGGTTTGGTAAACTTGAAGTGGACAAAACCACTTTCCCCTATTCTTCTCGACTTTATTCTTTTGTATCAACACTGCATATCCTGAAACTGCGTGCGACTCAATCGCCTAGTTTTTTGGGTAAAGCACTTTCCCTTTTTTACTTTTACTTTTAGGTTTTTTCTTCAAAAAACCTTCATACATTTTTTTCCAAGAACAGTTTTATTGGCTCCGACCTGTGCTCAGAAAAAAGAACTAGATTGTTCCGCCTCTAAAATATTTTCTTAACAAAATACACATTCTTTTGGTTGCAAGTTGTTGATACTCTGCAGAATGAAACAGATAACGATATAAAGAGGAAAAAAAAGAAAGAAAAGTGCCAAAACGAGAGACAATTTTTTACTCTATTTCCCATCACCATCACGATCCATCTTCTCCGATTTCCATGATGTTATTTTGTCAGTCTATTCACAATTTCCTGTACACTTTTGTCGAGGCTCTTACAACTGTCTAACAATGCACATTTCCATTACTGACTGCCAGGTTACACTTTTTCCATGTAAATATGAGTGGCAGATTGGAATAAACGAAACGTAAGCCAAGAAGTTTATTCACTCGGTCGTTTTTTGTACATTACAAGCCTCCTTCATAGATCCAAGCTATGACAAAAAAAAAGCTCCAGAAATATTTCGAGAAATGGCACAACTCCCTGTCTCCTTCTATTTCGTGCAAAAATCATCTAAACATTTTCGCATCTTCTTCCACTACAATGCCCAGTTACTTTCTTTATGCTTACTATGCACTACTGGGTTTTTTGTTGAAAATTATCCAGTGTCGAAAGAACGAAAGCGGAAACAGAAGAATTGGAAAAGAAAACTTATACTGGAACTAGATGAGATTTTTCTTTTTCTCTCCGAAACCAACTGTTATCATTATCGCTTATAGTTTAACCATAGGAAAAACTAACCAACGGAGGTTTTTTTTATCGTTTTTTAAACAAAATTGTCAACTTCTGCCAACTGTGAACTATAGTTTAGAACATGACTGCATATGAGCTATGTATTGAATTGTGGAGAGTAGGGAAATATGACAATGCATCGGAAGAAAGCTAAAGCTATCTTAATAATCTAGCCGTACATAAAAAACTAATACTGCGATTATCGTATGTCATAAAAAACTGCCTTTATTACAGTGTCTTTCCCATCAACGAGGGTTCCCATGATATAATCCCTTCTGCTGTTCTGTATCCACTGCGATGCACTTCCCGTTGCCAGTGATGCTTTTACTTCCTACTGACTCTCGCTTTTTATCACGTCATAAACCATATTGTAGTCTTACTTTCCAGAGGTATGCACATTATTGAGAAAATGTGGAAGTAATATAATGAATGTAAGTAATAATGATAATGGGACACGATAAGAAATGAAAATGTGTAGAAAAATCTGAGAGCTCAGCAGAACGAAAGAGGAAAAAGAGGAATGAGTAAAGAGTGAAAGGCCCTGTATGATACCATAATGCGTTCCAAGGAAAAAAGAGAAGAAAAAAACCTTTGTCAATTGTGAAATCACTCCGTTCATCATGATCTTAATCATTATTGTGAAAAAGACTCCCAATCCCAATATTTATTTAGTTTTCAGAGATCACATGTCACATGTGCTTCGACCGGTGAACATCTCCGAGTGCGAAATAAATTGAGCAGTGTGGCGAAAACTACGTTTCCTGCTTACTATCTAATTTTGTGACAACTCACGATCCCTCGCGCGCGTACATTTATTTATATTTAGAGAATGATTACGATCTCATATATTTTTTTCTCTCTCTTTATTCCTCCCAACAAAAGACGTATGTATTGCATTTCGCGGACCAGACTGTGTGATATCATCATCGACATCATCAGTACTGCCACTATCCTTTTTGCAGACTTTCCATCAATAAACGAAAACTTACTATAATGTACAAAAAAGTGTACTATTTCCACTTCCTCTCTCTCTCACTCTCCAGCTCCTCATGATCATCATCGCCGCCGTCATCTTTCTCATCATCACAGTCACAACAATACTTTGCTGTTTTCCTCGACTCTGTTTTCATCCTCTATCACATTCTTTCCCTCTCTTTCACCCTGTTATGGTTAGTGTCGTCGTGTGTCTGCTGGTATGTATGTTTCTGAGAAATACGAAAATAATGCAAGTGTTAACTCAAACGTGGTTTTGGCTTTGTGTGTTGCTCCCACTACTCCTTTATTTTTTCCTTTCCTCAGCATTACTACAAGTTTGCTGTGTTAGTACTTTTCTCCTTGTATATATTACCATAGTATAATAGTTTGCTTCACTGAAGCAAATTCAAACTCTTTGATACATAGCATACATCCGGCGTCATAACAGAAACCTGTGTATTTTATACGGATAGTTGTGTATATAGGCACCTATACCAGTATTTGATGCTATTATTTATAAACGTCCGTTCTGGGTGCCAGTCGTATTCTTCAGAGTTAAGTGGTCCGGGTGGAAAAAAAACGTCCATACACCCTATTGTGCCCTCTTTCTTTGCACCCTGTTTGATATGATGCTAAATTTACTCCAAAACTCATGAAATAGCTTAGTCCTTGATTATTTTTCAGATACATCAGACATGACACGATGCAAAATAGAAGATTCCGCAGTCAAATGCATTTGAGTGCATGCACACTTCGTTTTGAACTTTTTGATACTTCTTTTTGAATGTTGGCACTAGTGTTATCATCAAATTCATTTTGTTTGCCAGACAAATATAATATGAATTGATCACGGTTGCGACTAATTAAGTAATCAACCAAGAAACGTGAATTCTTGTTTAGAGTCGATGAGGGCCTCCTCCCCTGGGTACGAACCATGCCAGTTGCATCTTTTAGCTCCGGATCATTATACGCAGGGAACTTGGGCCTGGACCCGTTCGTTGTATCAAGCGTATTGCGTTGTTACACGGTTCTCTATGTTCCCATGTGTGTATCTGAATGTGCAGAGAAAAAAACCAAGCCTGACCATCGAGCTATAGGAGACTGTGTTGTGGTGGAAGTAGTGGCAGTGTGGTACCAGCAGCACAGAGGATAGTAGAGGAAAAACCTTTCTTTTTGTAAGATGATCGAGTATGAGTGGAACGAGCGAAGAAAACTTTCACTCCTTTCTTTACTCTCGCTTACTCTACATTGAAGCAGCAGCGGGAGAGACACAAACACGAACTGTTTCTCCATTCAGTCATTCGCTTGAGAGTTCTCTCTCCGATCACATCCCGACTATTACTTGCCTCGTCGGTGTTTTCTAAAAGTGTATAGAAAACTGGGGAGGATGAGGAAAACTTGAATACAGAACAGCCATTTTATTTTTTTAAATTGTACTCAGTCCAGTTATCCAGTGGATCTTGATAGTTTTGATATTGAAGACGACACTCGACAGACTATTTTTGTTTTTTTTTGCAAATTAAAACTCTCCAACAGTTCACAACGTAGTTTTACATGCAGAAACGGTTGTCTGTCTATTTGTCATAGATTTAAGTAATCTCAACGGCAATGTAATACAGTTTATTGACCGAAAAGTTTTTCTGGTGCTGAAAGTCCGTATCTACAAATATAGTAAAGAGGAACTGAAACGTGTGTTTTAGCTGGCAAAGGAAAAGTTTAGAGAAAGCCATGTTTATTGTGTAACGTCATTTTTCATTGTGTTCAAACGTCAAGATTCTGACGTGAGATTATATATTCATATTTATCTTCCTTTGACATACAACCAATTCACAAACATAATAGTAAAAAAAACTTTATAGTGAAAGTGTTCCGCGTTTTCCACACTAGTCAACACCGCATTGGCTACAACGTCAACTTATTAATATGCTACACAGGCTATCATCTGCATCACAAGATCACCAAGTTCAGCATGTTTTGCACGCTTCCCATTCTCTGAAACGGAGTCACAAAACATTAAAGTGTTTTCCTCAGATATCATTTCCTTTGTAATACAATTGTGAACTTGGGCTATTAAATTTTATACATAATTTAACATTCCGGTTTGAGTAAAAATACAAAGAAATATCAAAAGTGAAGTTGATGTAATGTAAAATGGTTAGAGCTCATGTTTAGTGAGCCGTAACAAGCAGTAACATACAATGTATTAAATTTTTTTTGCAAACTTTCTTGCTTCTCTCCCTTGGCTTCTATTACAAGTAAATTTCCACGCCATAAACATGTCATGGTTGACATCAGAACGTTAATCACTCAACTAAAGACTCTAGTTATTTTTTCATTACTGTTCCATAAAATACACATTCAAGAATCACGTAACCGTGTAACTTTGTTCTCTGTGACTTTCTCTGTCAAATTATGTAATAGAATGTGAAATGAATAATTACAACGCATCAGTACCTATAAAACTGTCAACACCAAGTTTTTTCATATTTGTCACGTGTTACTTTACATCAAAATCACCTCCACACCTGCTCACACTGCAACTTTTCACTCGTACAAATGAGATGCTTCCATAGCCCAGTCAAGAAAATGACAACTTTTAACATCACCATCATGCTTGTACAGTTGACTTGTCGCTCAGGCAAGTCCCTAAAATCAGCACAAAGGGAAATAATAGAATAGTTTTCTATTTCCTTTGAAAAATGTTATAAAGTTTCAAAATGAATGAAATCATTCGTCGTGAAGCACTCTTCCAAACTACTAAACTTTTATATTTTCTGTCCTCTTACTGTTGGCGTGGGTCACCGACCATACTGGTCTAGCTTCACTTCCCCAACTCAATGACAAACTTATCAATACTCATAAAAACTTCCAACAGCAACTCAAGTACAACTCTTGCCCTTGTTTGCAATACTTTGTGCGTACTCATCTCGGTCATTATCAGTTCCACATAATTACCCGATCATAACAATCATTCTTCCGATTAGTTCATTCCAAGTTTTCCAAAACAGCAATACTATCATCGGGAATAGAAGCAGCACGCCAATTAGTCACTCAAAACCGTTACGCGTACTCCAGCAGTGAAGGAAACGCAACCAATAATTCCACTTGTGCAACCTAGATTGCTACTTGTAGCAATCATCGCGGAGTTGTACTTCAAGGACATCAACAACAAACGATCATTGTAACAAAAAGCAAAGAACGAGATAAAGCTCATATTAGCACAATGTGTGAGGCAAGACGATGTTGTCTCTCCATATTTTCCGTTTGCGCCGCAATAATTGTGTATGTGTTGTTGGGCGCTTTTGCCTTCTTTTTCCTGGAAAACCATTACCATAAAAGCCATCATGGGTTGTTGGCAAAGGAGAGTCTTAGCTCAAGTGAGTTGGATACTCTAAGGAATCGCACAGTGATGAGATTATGGTAAGTAGACGTACGGGTAGCACCAATATCAATGCTTCCTAGCAGCTTATAAAAAACTATAATCTCGTAACATTCAAGCAGCAGTTTTTCATTTTCTTGTGAAAGTCGTCAAGTGCAAGATTCATCAAAGGCAGTGGTTGTTGTGGCAACTATGCTAATTCACAAAAAAAGGGAATGAACATCGTGGGTAGATAGAAATGAGATTGAAAGCATTATCTAAAATGTATTATAATGCTTCCATCGTTATTCGTAGATGGGAAAAATAATAGAAACAACCATTAAAATTACCATATTATATAGGATGAAAGAGATTGAAGTTGAGCTACTATTTTTTGTCTTTTATCCGCTTTTCCGTTATGCCTCCTTTTAACCAAGTTTGTCAATGTTTTAACTCATAATGACAATGATGTTTATGAGGAGAGTATGCAAACACATTATGTATCTATGAAAGAATTGAGTTTGTCTGAAGGATAACGGCGATGTGTTTGATGTCTACAGCTTCATCTTTCAGGTTTTGTCATTAAATTCGCGTATGCGAATTTTGTCTGAATTTATTAAAACGCATATCCCTTCCAAATCAGGCAGTGTGCGCTTTACATCTTCGTACCCATTGTAGGTAGTTTATTAATAACTAGAACGAAATTATAAATTGAATATGGAAATCACTTTGGAAAATTCAACCCGTCATACTTAGCTTTTACGACTTTCTCTTTAGAAAGATTTCATTGTTTATCTTTTCGTTTTCACTTAACGAAATTGCTACTTAGGAGACGAACGCTTGCATTTTTTTGCACTTATGAGCTTGCTTTTTTGTTTAAATTGAGACGATAAAGGTAGACGTTGTAGTTGTAAGTAATTACCATCTCTAAATGGGGTATTGAATGAGATGCTCAGCCAAGTACATAATATTTTTTTATGCTCAACATATATTGACTTGAAAAGAGGCTGCCTTGAAGGCAAAATTGTGAAAGTAGAAAAAACACTTCTGCCTTGTTGTCCTGATGTGACTGGTTCTTAAAGATACTTGACTTGAATGAATTGTCTTTGCAAACATGAACGTAGAATTGTTCCTGTGAAGATGTCACATTCATCGTAATGAAGATGATGGTAAAAAATATAAATGATATTTTTAATCCACACAGGGCACTAACAATGGAGCTAAATGTCTTTTACGAGGCTAACTGGACACAACTCGCGGAGTTGGAGTTGCAACAGTTCCAAGACGAGATTTTAAGACAGCTTTTCGCAATTGACGATGTTGACTTTGGACGACCAACCAGAGACTCGCATTATGGCGGAGGAGAGGATTCCTTCGAAAATTTCCCTGCTGCTCTTTTATACTCTCTTACACTCATTACGACAATCGGTATGGCTAGTAATAAAACGATGGACTTTATCACATTTTACTTTCCCCCTTTAAGGCATCCTATATTACCTAATATGGACACTTATCGTGATTATTATTACCATTATCTGTATGCATACATTCAAAAAAGCCTATGAAATGCATAATTTGGTTTTGTTCACGTCCTTTCCATACACAAATGGTAATGGAATTACCAGTAATTTTATGACAGTTTCATCATAAACACCACGACAATCTCAAATAACCCCTTGTGACCAATACCTTTCTTTCCTTTGGGTAATCCTCTCAATTCCAGGTCCCAGCATGCACACACGTTTCACATAATTACGTATTCATATTTACAAACATATCAATAGCATGTCTACCGAATGGAATCTGGTTGCCATCCGTTTTCAACGACCACAGTAGAAGGAACATTTTTTGTAGGAAACTGTCGTAATGGCATGCATGCATGTGCGATTCTCTCCGAGAATCGCTGGAAATAATAATGGAATAATGCAGTTACACATCCTTCCTTTTATAAAATGCAGTTTGGCGATAAGAAAGAAAGAAACAACAGCATGCATTTGTTAAAAAGTCTTTACTTGAAGATCAGAAAAGTAACACATAGCAGCGACCATGTTAGCAAATGTCCACTAGTGATTGTTGTGCGAACAAACTTCTTACCTTAAACGATAAAACAATTTATTTATTTTCCATTCTCTTCTTTTTTACCTTCTTGTGCTGCGGTAGGGTATGGAAGCGTGAGTCCAAAGTCATTACCTGGTCGTATTTTGACGGTTTTCTACGCTGCAGTCGGTATTCCGCTCACACTCTGCTATTTGGCTACTGTTGGTGACTTTTTATCACGAGGAATCCGAACGATATACTCTAAAATCGTGGTAAGTGACTCATTCTCACTCTATTAGTTGATCTTGTATGTATCTTATCCTGTCTGTTATTCTTGTGAAAGAAGAAAAAAAAAACAGTCTTGCTAAACAATCACTTTCTTGTACCTTTTCCATCATCTTGCTGTGATCTACGGTGTTATCATATCTTTTTCTAGTCCCCTCTTTAATTATTTATACAAAGAGACTGTGTATCAGTCTAGACTGCGTTTGATGGCTAATAAAATGGGGAAAAATAAAAAATAAGTGGTTTTGCCCAGACTGCAACCAGAGTATATTTTCTCCTGAATGAAGTTTCTCACAGAAATTCTTGTGTAAAGCTGCCGAATTAACCTTTTGAGCGGTTCCGAGATTTTATTTGCCCTTTTTTCCCTAACGGTCTTGTACAGGTAACCCAGGCTATGCGTACACGGATAGAAGAATGTTATTAGTGTTGGGAACAAACTTACAGCTTTTTTTTTCTTTGATTAAATGTCTATTTTTTGCTAAAAACGTGACTTTGACGAGACACAAGAATCTGAGATTTTTTGGAAAATAGTTAGTTGTTGTGCAAAACCATTTGAATCTAAAGAGAAAATTCTGATTTTAGCAACGAAGATTTCCGTTTCAAGGAATGAGATACGAAAACCAACTTAAAGTCAGAGGTAAAAAAATGAGATTTTTCTGTTTGAAGTTTTATCGATTGTAACTTTCTTGAAAAATCCGCTTTTCATTCATTCTTATGTCTAGCGTACAGACGCATACTTACAAACTTGGATCAACGATGTCTGTTACGATGGTTTTTTTTTTCGTTTACCTCTGATGGATTTTTTTTGCGTGGAAATTTTAAGCTTGGCTTTAGAAAATGACATTAGACAAATTCTTTCCGTCAACGTATGATAATGATCGTTCATACAGTATCAGTTTTCCCTATTTCGCAGACAGCATTAAAGTTGCGTAGACTTTGAGCGTGAGTTTGTCTCACCGGAACGCGCATTTTTTTAATGATCCTACACAATTACTTTCCCTCAAAAGAAAAAAAAAACCTCCACAGATAAACTCATCCATAGACTTTGCTTTCTCCAAAAATGAAATTTTCTTTCAGTTGAGCCATTGTGTTGACTGACAGAAATCCACCAGCGCAGGGATACCTGAAGGAGCAAGAGTGATTTCTTTTTGTACACGTTGCTCTCTGTCGAATAATCTTCATTTCACGAACAATTTAAACTTACCAGCAACGAACAAACGAATTGTCTACTTTAATCCTTTTCGCCATTTCCCATCTCTTAGGTATATTTTCAAACGTGAAACGCTTAAAAAAATAATTGGATCCTCTGAGTTGTTCTCATTTTTCATTTCTATGTTTTTTGTCCACTTGCCGGAACGTTGGCGCTCTGTTGATTTCAAGTATCTAACATTGAGAGTTTTCACGAGATCTGTTATTCAGGTATCATTTGACACGTATGTTTAAGGCTTGGCAGTGAACAGCCGTTGGCGAGAGGATGACAACCATCAAGCTCGTTTACTGGGCGGATCATTAATACGCATTGTAAATATAACAAATGGGAGTTGGGTTTTGGTTGCATTAGAGACTTTTGAGTGAATGCGTACACGTAGAACGAAGTCTGGAAACGAGTAGTGAAAGCAATCTAGTCTATGGCATGCTACGGTGTATCGTTTTAGCACAGCGAGGGGATGATGGTAAAAGTGGTTTGATGCAAAAGCTGATGGAACAAATATCGCAAGGGAGGAAATTAAGCAGGAAGCTTTGAACAAAACGTGTAAAAAAATTGGGTGTATTAGGTGGTTGGTAGAACGAAAAAGATGATACTGATGAGATGATAGCAAGTGAGCTGAACGCACGTATCCAATTTGCAGTAAATACTTTCAAAATTGGATTTGGTGGTGTAAAATTGAAAACAAGACTGTTGATGGGAAAGGAAGAGAGTGAGAGAGAAAGGCTGTTATGAAAATCGTTATTATTTGATGGCGTAATGTCTGAGGGACTCGTTGTGTGACATTAATAGTGAATTCTTTAGTTACTCTGTCGCACACAAAACCAAATTATCAAATATTTCGCTGATAAAATGAAATTTCCGAATAAAATTGCCTAATGCTTTGTACGTGGTCAAAATTTCAGAGGCGAGGAAGCTGTGGAGTACCTATTCCAGTTTCTTTGATTCTTGTATTCGCCTACCTGTGTGGAGGGGCGGGTATTTTCTGGTGGCTCGAGGACTGGCCCTTTGTCGATGCAATTTTCTTTTGCTTTGCTTCATTAGCCACAATTGGCTTCGGAGGAATGTTGGATCCTCATCTTTCAAAACATGTAAGATCCTTTTTTTATAACAACCTTAGCACTCGGCACAGAGCTGTAAAATGAACATGAAATCTAATTAGGCTCTTTTCCTCCTGCCTCTTGTTCTAAAATAGTTAATGATAAAATAGTTACATCACCACTATCGGTTTCGTGACCAGACTCGTTTTAAACTTTCACTGGGTTCCCAACTCTTGTTTACAATGTGACCTATTTTCTCTTTCGAAACAGGTTTCTCTTTTGGTGTCCTCAGTGTACATCCTGCTTGGAATGGCACTCATTTCGACTGTGTTTAATCTTGTACAAGAGGAAATCGTCCGAAATAAAACTGGCCGAGCCAGGCAGTATCATCGTCCAATATCCTGACCGCAAGGAAGCAAAAAGGATAATCCAGCACCAGTCGAGAATCATGTAGGGTTACAGCATATAACGCTAGATAGTACTAATGCTACATTGGTAAGTTGCAATCGCTGTTGTAACAACACCTAAAGAAGGAGGAAAGCGACAAGCTCATTTTAATAAAAAGTTTAAAGCTTGTAGATACAAAGCTGAAAGCTTTACAGCTTGATTCAAGTAATGGCCGTAAAAATAGCGCTCAATAAACGTTTATTAACAAAATAGCATGAGGTACATAAACCGCATTAGAATATGGCAATATTTGAGTTACATTATGAAAAGAACATTTAAAATGCAAGCTCGTCGGCACTCAAAACAGGTTGCTAAAAGTTACACTTGTTACCCGGATCCAGCAACCTTTACATAACATAGCATTGTTACCCATTTCATATCTGACCTAGGAACAAAGCGCTTGGCCTATACAACCCGTACAGACAGACAGACGAACGCATGAATGTCATCAGACAGTTTAGCCTCATAATAATGTCCCTGTTTTGTTGAGTCGCATATCCTACAGCCGTGATCAAATCAACATACGTAATATGTGATGTGTCGTTTTGTTGTGTGGCTTTTTACAGCCCACACCGGTGTCATCAGCTAGACACACGAGTATCACGTAAAACAAGAGCTTATCCTCTTCCTCTTTCTACAAAATGTAACTTTCTCTAGAAAAGTTTACAACTATAACAAAAGATGCGAATGAAAGTAGAAACACATAACTCTCACGCTCAGGTTTCTATTTTATGACTGGACGGGTTTTCATTTCACCTTTGATTAACAGGGGGACGAATATTTCGTGCCCAAGAGTATGGCGACTGAGTTTTTTGCACCACAACCTAACGTTGTTGAGATGACAACTTTGGGTAACATGAACTTTGGCTGCGGTCGCTCCTCGGCAACGCTTCCACGTCCAACCCGCTCCAAGACAGTTACTTTCGAGGATGAGAAAATAAGTAAGGAGGCTCCTCCCGATGTTTTCATGTAAATCCTAACTGAGATGTGCAAAAATATATATATTAATATTATACAAACTAACGAATAAATACATTCTACTGTTCTTTATTATCTCGAGAATATCTTTGTTGATTTTGTCATCATTCTTGGCAACAAAAGCTGGCGAATGTTGTCATCGGATTTTTACCAGTTTACAGTGATATTTGAAGGGTCTACAATGACAACCAACGTCCCAATTATATTTGAGTACCATTTTGAAGAGTAGATAACCCATTTTTATCGATCAAGAGTATTATTTCTCGATCATACTTGAAGATTTCTCAAGTGCGACAGCCATCCAAAGTGGTATAGTAGGACTGTTCCTTGTGTACAAGTCAACTGAAGCTCACGATCATATCAGTCACCGTATCTCCTCTCGTCATCTCATAACAAGCGATGAAATCGTTCAGTCTTGAGTCTTCCTTACTCTTTCCACCCACGAGAAGATTTTAGCGACCTCCCACCTACCTGAGTTGAACCCTGATGAAAGACCTAAGTGAAAGTAAATATTTAATCCAGTTGTGATACTCATTGATTTCGTCATCCATGATGCCTTTGTGATGATATACAAAACTTTCCCAATTTCGTTGTAATAACTATCAATATATTTTCCATGCTTAGAGTTCTTGTTCCAAGCCAACTATATTTAGTGCTTTGATAATTCGTTAACCTTTTTGAATAGTTCCATTCAATGATTGATGTCATTTGGAGATTTCATACATTATCAGTACAAAGTTTCGCAGCTATTTACTTTCTTTTTTTTACCCAAAGAAAGTTGATTTTTGTGTCAACAATTTCAATGTAAGCAACTTACTTCCAGAAAACTTTTCCACTTTCACAACTTCCCTGAAAGTATAAAAAAAGATAATTTGTTTGGGAACAAGATCAGCAGCCGCGAAGATAGTGTATGACAAGTTGCTATACAATATTTCAGTTATCAAAAAATATTATAGAAAGAGAGCTGAGCAGATGAAATTGTTGAGTCGATGTATGAGCTCACACACACAAACTTTCTGACCCTTTCAAGTCTCATCGCTCTTTATAAATATTTAAACGATTACTAAACTTGCCTGTGTTCACACTCCTTTTACTCTTAAAAAATGTTTTTCTGGAAACTGAACATTTTTAACGGTTCCATAAGTTCCGTATGGACACGTACATGAAAGATAAACATGTTAGTTCCCTTGTGTTCTTCTGGCAAGGTTTGTTTTAAGAATTTCCAACTAAATGAGTTGAGACCAAACAAGAAAAGTATCAAAGGATGGGGCGTCGTTTTGTTAAACTATTTGTTTTGGAAAACTTAAATCCATGCTGGGGTAAGGGAACCGTCTTTAATTACAAGATACTTTAGGGAAGTAGTTACATTTAAAGTTTTCTATGAAACGATGACGCTGATGATGATAAGAGTTCTTTCTTTTCATACAGCCACCACGAAGGAAACTTTAATAATTCTGTGTTCCACCACAACTGCTCATCAGCACGTACCAGCCTTTAACTAAAATAACGCTTTCGTACCAAATCAAAAGGCTCTTTTCATGCTGCTCATCCGTTCAAACTTTCGTGTTCATAAAAAAGGAAGCCTGCTTACTCAAATTTGCTTGCACTTTCTTCTGCCCACACTTTAAGACCTGCTCAACCGTTCCTTGCACCAGGAATAGCTTGTGCAGAGGATTAAAAGCAAGTAGTCCGACTATTCACGCCCTTTTAGGTTTATCAATAATATAGAAAACTAGACGGTCTACTGCTACAGTGTCTAAAATTAATAGTAACATAACAACGAGACAAAGGCAGGGAAAGTACTAATTATGACGGAACAAGCTGTCAAGACATACGCCCACTCTCACTCAACAAGCTCTCTAAACAAATACAATACAGGAGATTTTAAAGGACATCGTATGAATTCGCTGTTTCCCTTGAAGTGCAATTTTCGGGATGAGATAGTGTCTGTCAAGAACGCTCTAAGGTAGCGAATAATAGACGCAAATACAGTCAATCCGCAAACATTCTTTTCACAGCAAATAAAAATTTGCATATTGTACGAAGAAATTTAACGGTTAGATTCACACACTTTTGTGTAAGGTTGCAGTTAAATGCGAAGACCATATTTTATGTGTGGCCTTAAGAAAAAAGAAACGGACAAAACTTGAATTAAATATTATGGTGACATTTTAAAAAAATTGTTTACGTGTGAAGTTGAGAATATAGTTTCTTCTACACGCAATGGTACTAAATTGCCGTAGGTAGCTTTTACAATAACGTTGTTTGATCTGGATGATTGATTTAGTTGAGCGTGTTATATGCCTTTGTGAGTAGATTGTTGAATTATAAACTTTCTTTAATTCAATTACATTCATTAGAGGCAAATGTACATTATGCATGCAATCCCTTTACGGGAGAGAAAGTTTAACTTGATTTCACATGGTTGAGTGAAACTTCATAAACTGGAAATGGAGGCACAAGGTGTTTGGTGCATTTGTACCTATATGCGAGAGTATATGAGTTAGTGAGACTCTGGAGGCTTCATAACCTTTTCCTTGATAGCAACACTGAAATCATTGAGCATGGTATAATGAGTAGCAAATGATGAATGAAAGGTTAAACAACCATGGCACTATAGAGAATATAGGCGTGCAACAGTACAGCATAGGATTTCAATTTTATTGTATTAAAACTAATTAGAAAATGATGAAAAAGTTTGTTTTGTGAGAAGAAAGTTTTTAAACCACTGTAGCAACTTGGTATCCGAAATCCTCTTAAATGGATTGCTAGCATTAGTCGACTTATTGCTCTTTTGTTTTATGGCGTAATATTTACATTGTTTTAGTTTACGATTATGTTTCATGGGGAGAATTATTAGTTTGGTAAGCACACAATGCATAGTCATGTTTATGTTCATTCTGAAAGTTTTCACGTTTAGTTTTCCAGAGAGCATACAATTATGTGGGGTCTAGTCACCATCCAGACGCTGATATTTGCACACCCACCTGATACCAAGTTGCCTCATCGAGATGTCTACAGAGAAGTGTTATTGCTTTTCTCTACGAGTTTTCCTTTCTTCGACAACGTTTCTTAGGTCTTTCGTAAGTAGGTTTAATGCCCCAGAGACTTTGCTTTATTTTTATACAAAATATTATTCACACTCTGTCGTAAATTACGTCTTCAGGCATCATAACATAACAAAAGCAAATAGTAAAAATATTATGTTTTTTCATGGTTAATTCACAATATTTGAAAACAAAATGTTTGTGTAACATGCCGAAGAAAGGACTCCAATAATCAGAATATGATTCCCACAAATATCCGAATTAAATATTTCCCTCAATAATCAAGTGGTTTTTTTATTGAAACATAACAAACAGTATTGGAACTTTTGAACCATAAAAGTCCAGTGCATTAAATTATATCGCAACAATTATTGACAACTGGATAGGGTTTCAAAGATACTTCTCATATCATATCCAACATCATCCAGTATCCTTCTCTAGATGTTTTTAAGATTTATAGATTTCACGTGCATAAACTACAGGTTGAAGGGATCATTATGTTCCATTATGACGGAATGATTTAAAATTTATTATTGGGGAAAGAAAAAGTCCCAGCGAACAATCACCAAATGCGTTTCCTTATTCCGTTGACTATTGGAGCAACGATTTCAGATTTATAACCAATTGACAAATACCAATAGAAAAAAATGGTCTAAAACTTATGATGAGATGTCAAACGGAGTTATCAGAAACATATTACCTGCACATAGTTTACTTTGCTATTGGTATGAAGTCGCTATGATTGTTACCATTCTAGAAAAATTCGTCAACTATCGGGTATTTTGCAACAATTTCATCATATAATCATATACATTAGTTTTGCAATGTGGAGACTTTATTTTGAATGGTTAAATTATAAATGAATGGCAATCATTGAGTAATAAATGCATGCATTTACAGCGTTTCATGCAAATTCCAGTGAACGTTACTAACAGACAGACACATGCAATCTACACTTCGTAGCAGTGGTTTGCCCCATTGAGTTAAATGAGCTCCAACACACGAAAAATATGCATAATTTTATGCCTTACTTCTAAATAAATAATAAACCCCGCAACGCGGAGAATAAGTAAGCACCGAAGATACAAGATTGTTTCCAGTTTGATATCACTTTCAGCAACAAAATTTTTATGTCACATTTTGACCTTTCGAGGTCAATTCCTGTCATAGATGACGAAACTTGACATATGTTCTGAGGTGAAAAATCCTCCCCATGTAAAGATCTATCAATTTCAGCAGTAAAACATTTTC
>JAAXOA010000622.1:0-21168 GCA_036561885.1 Salina celebensis
ATTCAGGACAGGAACCCAGCGAGATGACTGACACTCTTGACTTAGATAAGGCACACGGTACGATACGCAATACGCTTTAATAATTCCTTTCTTCTGCTTCATACCTTTGTTATCAGCGTGCGATTTTCTATTTTGGGGCGGAATTTGGGGAAATAGAAAAGTCAAATCGTATCACGTATTTATTTACGGAGAAATGAATTGAAATTTTGTATACCCATAAATAATCCAAACTAGAATATAATCAATATCGTTTCACCCTATTGTTCCTAAAAATGAGGCTAACAACTTTTCACAAAAAAATGTTCAATCAACTCCATCAAAAGGAGAATCCTATTTCATCTTGATTTCATTTAAAAGTAAAATATTTCATGGAATATACGCAGTCAAGTTTGAATTTGATAAATCAAACAGGGAACTTTTTCCAATAAAACTTGTTTTTATCTCTTTGCTCTCTGTCTGTATCGTATCAGGAGAAAGCAGCAGTAGTCCATCATCGACATAGAGAGTCAAGCACACGTCAGCAGCATTCATGTAAATTAACAAACTAATCTGATTTGATGCGGAACGCGTCTCCATTGCGATTCGTTTTTTAATGCTGGGACGTTTTGATGGGAGAACGTGAGCTTTATCTCTCGATACCACTCACTTCCCTACAAGAAGAGAGGAAGAGTGCCTCAATATCAAACTGTTTCCAACTTTTTGACTTTTCTCTGTGAGATGACAGTGACTACTGACTACGGGAATGCCTATTTGAGCATTATATTATAAACCCAAGCAATTTAAGCTTTAGTTTATCCAGATGGAAAGCTATTGGATGGTAAGTAATTTCATATATTTTTTATCAGGAGCAGGGTAGGGTAATGTGAAAAGCCACAAGAAAACAAATTTATTTCGTAAATAAACATGGTAACGTCCTTTTTATCCGGCTTTTATTCTGGATGCAAAATTTTGGAAATGGCAAGATATACAAATTTACACGTTTTTGTTGTATTTACGTATACATTTTTTTATACGTAATTTTATGAATTGTTAACACAATATGCAGGTAAATAACATTGCTTTTGCAATACATTCACAAAGACACACGCGAGCAAACTATAAGTCTCTCAAATTCGAAATTGCACCAAGGTCACCAGATAAATCGAAATGTAAGGAAACTTTGTGGGTGTTCCTGATAAGAAAGGCTTTGAAGCCATGTTCCTGACCCCATGACCCTCTGATTGTAGACGCATGCAAGTTTGTATCCAATTCTCCTAGTTTGTGAGAATAGATATTATGTAACTTTGTAGCATTGTTACATTCTGTGGATGTATCTATTATTAACAAACACAGCAATTCAGGAAAAAGCGTGCTTTGACGATAATATATGCATGTTTCATAAACTCAGGTTTTTCCCTCTCATTTAGTACGACCTTATTCTTAGAAAATACTTTCCTTGTATAAGAGTAGCCAAGTTTCAGTTCGTAATTCCACCAGCGTCAAACCCGCAAAAAAAAGAAGCTGACATGACAGAACGATGAGCACTTGAGAGACTGGCGTGCTACATAATGCCACATAACAGCAAACTTGGAAGAATGGACACTACACAGCCATACAAAAGTGTAATAATAACCCAGCTTATCGTCAATGTGGTAGCTACTCGTCAGCACTGTGTACATTTTTTGGTAAGCAGTTTTTACTCAGATGTCTACTGGCAAAATATTAGTTGTTAATGCTAAAATTGAACCATACGTGCAAAATTGATGGCATGTCTGCATTGGCAAGACTGAGTACTCTTGGATCATACACTGTCTAGAAAATCAAGGTCCATAAAAATGTACATAAACACAGCTGCATCGTTACTTCATCATCGACGATGTGTTTCATGGAATATAATGTTTCATTTTGAGTTCTGTTCATATTCATTAAAATTAATCAGTTGCTAAGTAGTAAGCATGTTTTGTTTGGGCTTTTGCTAATAGGTAACTCAACACGACTATAGAAAGCAGTGTTTTTGGCCCTGGCACAAAAAATACTGTCTAACCAACCAAGCATGCATAAATCAGAGTTGGAGTACAACTACTAAATCATTCTTTTTCTCTCGTGATTCGCAAACATCTCATTTTGAAGAGTAAAAAGCGTGATTCTTTCCATGAGAAATTGCCGGGGAGAATGCATTCTGATTTTAAGTGAAAGGAAGAAAATAGATTTTCAACGGTAATATATTATCATGAGTGAAAAAAAGTGACAAAAGAAAAACTTGTTATTTTACTTGTTCTTTCAGCCATTCGTCAACCCTAAAAGGTTATTTGTTTCACGAGCCAGGTATCAAAAGCTCTGGAGCTACACATTACAAATACTCAGAATTATCAATACTTTGTAGCACAACTTTTTATCCTTATTTGCATAGAAATGTAGCGAGGGAGTCAAGCAAGGTACAAGAAAAAGTATCCTCATCTTTCTTTTGTGCCAGGTTTTTTTGTTAAGTGTCATGACCATGAGGAGAAAATGCTTCAATGGGATCTGGTTTTACCCTTAGAGAATAACAACAGTGGATCATGTTGTTTCCAAAATGAGACAACAACAGCTTCAGTCATTTCTTGTGAAACGAGGATTTCGCAGGTTTTCCAATTAGTTTGTTTAGACAATTTCAAGCAAAGAATGACTCTGAAATGTGCCTTACATGACGACAGTTTCATTAAATCTTAAAAACAATACTTTTAGGGCATGAAATGTTAATTCATGCGCGGGACACAATAAATAACCCCGTTTTGAAGCAAACCTGTTATAGTAACACATCCTTTGTGGAACCAATCCATTTTGGGATTCTTTCTAGGAAGGAGTAATTGGACCTCTTCATGTGACCTTCTTCAATATCTAACTCATAGTAAGTGGCTCGTGGCCACCCGAACCACGAATAAGAGGGCATTCCGCACCAGGATTCTAAAGTAATAACGTTGAGAGCATGACCTTTTACCTTATGATAAACCTACCCACCTAGGTGTTTTATTTCTTTGTCAACTTCAATCCTATAATGGCTTTAATCTTTTAAGGCTTGATTTCCCACAATATTCATTCCCACTACCAATATGTATACCTCTGTGAAAAATTGATTTTTTTTGCTGTTCTTTCACTGGTAACTTTCGTAAACTCAAAGATATATACCCTTTACTCCACCACACAATCCTTCAATCCCTTTTATTACTTACCAAATGCTCCAAAGCTACTTCTCTTTTTCACTCTTGTGCACAAAACAAACCATCAACCTATAGCTTCGAGTGCATCTTCTTCATCGTCACTCATTCACTTCCAATCACGATCGCACAATAATAATCCTTTCCATCTTACTTTTTTCCCCCTACTTTCTCCCATTCCACATTCTCTTCCTACTACACTTCCTTTTTTCCCTTAAAACATGGTAGTTGGTTTCGTGATGAGATTACCAAATCCCTGCACGTGTGTACTCATAGATTTTAGTAGCCTTTTTTGGCAGCAACAGTGGTGGAAACCTTACAGCCGGATATGTGATATAAATGCTTTCTCTTATTCTCCGCCACACTCCTTCCCACTTTCCGATTATCACTCATATTTTCTATTTGGCTTCCGGGGAAATAATAACAAAACTAGAAGGAGTTTCTTGAACCTCAGAGAACAGCTCAAAAAGAAGTTAATTTCCTTTGCCTATCAAAAGTTAATCATGTGATCGATACAATAAACAAATCGACATTATTTTGTTTATCTTTTTGTTGCCAAAACACTTACAAGCACGTTTCTAATTCCGGCTTACAAACAAGTATCAATTGTTTTTCTAAGAAAGTTGTCTCATAAATCCTTTCTTTGACACAAATTTTCATAAAGAAAAGGCGTGGAAAAAAAGAGAAGGTGAGCAACAAAGAGTTTTGTTTAACCGTCATGCATCAGCCATAAATCTTTTTACTACCTGCACTCCATAGATCACACGTAGAAAGAAACCATGCCTATTGCATGGAACACCACCTAACCAATAGGAAAACGTAAAAGACACATTGAAAAGCGGCACAGAAGCGTCATAACATGATTTTATGTTTGTTGGTCCAGCACAATATAACCTGCTTTCTCCAGTGCAGTTACACAAGCAATTTTTTTCCAGGTATATTTATCTTGCTTCCAGAACCCTCGCTTTGAAGACAATACGTAAACGAACCTGGACAGATACCGATTGAAGCAAGAATGAAATGTACAAGTGTGTGTGGGCACTTGGGAATCACTTCTTGTTTTTTCTTTTTTTCTTTTCATTTGAAAGTTGTAAAAAATCGATAAACGGGATATAGCTCGGCTAAAGAAAATGAATGATGGGAAATACGCTTGAAGACATATCTTTACTGTGCACTTACCCACTTTGATCATAAATGTTGTCGCATTTTAGCTTCAATTGAGTTTGAAGTGAAGCAAGGCCGGCCGTGAAGAGAACACTGAATATCCGGTGAAAGAGGTAGCATTATTGACATGACAACGAGGAAAAAGACGGATTCCATCGGGTTGGAAATCTCTACTGATTTGTATCAATCTCAGTTACGTGGACGCATACAAATCATACAAGCATAATAGTTCCTATGTTACTTCGTAGTACACAAGAAATATTTCACATTCGCAGCCATTTTTCTTCGCTCAAAAATGCATACTTCGTGTCCATCCCTAATATACTTTTTCCAGATTGATGCATAATTAAAATTGATTTGTGAGACTTTCTGTTGAAGTTATAAAATACATGTGTAGGTAGAGTTTATAGAATTTATGGATTTTTCTTACCAGGACAGTAATGGCGAATGGTTTCTCAGGTATTTCTAGGTTTCCTTCCTTCCTCTGATGTCTTGACTAATCAAATTCCTTTTAGAAATGAGTGTGACCTCCAAATAAATAAGCTGCTGCTAGAACTGGAAAAAGCTGTCGTTTGCTTTTGTTTTTCATTTATGTCGATTTTCAAGACAGCGTATTAAATTGACGATTTGGCTTAGCTTGGCTTGAATGGGGAAGACAATTCCAGAGGTTTCTCCAAGTGGAACAAAGATGAAAGCTTGGCTGAAGGGAAGGCAATTAAATTAAAGGGATTGCAAAATGAAATGAAAATCTGGGATGTAGAAAATAACTGGAATTTTATAGATGACAAACTTAATAGAATGTACATACCTATCAGTAGTATCAGTACTGGATGGAGGCACGAACGCAATGCTAAAAATTTGTTGATACGAACGAGCAAATCTACAACTCATTGTCTGAAAACCAAAATATAACATTGCAAAGTTGTAATTAGCCATTGCAGACAAACTAAAAAAATAGTTTGATGTCTCTGATGAGATTCAAGCTTTCAAAGGCTTAAGACCTACAGAACCCATCTTCGAACTCGTTCTTCATTCAAGGCCATATTCAAAATTTTAAAGGTTTACTTTTGAACAATAACGGAAGTTATCGTAATATCAAATGCATGTTTACCATCAAGCATTTGAATAGCCATATGGCAATGGCCAATAATTTACAAGTTTTCAATTCCCGGTTGTTGTTGTTTTCATTATAATGCTTTCCTAATAAACATCATTCGTGTGAAAAAACGCATACGAATTAAATCGAACAACGTTGTTTGAATGAAACAATGTATACTGAAACCGAACTAAAAATTCTACCCATGATATGATGACCTATTACTTACGCATTACAGACACAATTTGAGTTGTTTCATTTCACGTTAGATAAGAAAGGGTGAGAATTTGAAAGAAACTCTGAGAAAACAGAAAAAAGGGAAACGCTTCCATATGACGCTATCGCCACGTTACGATCAAGATTGAAAGTATTTTGGAATCCATGAGTTGTTGGGGTGGTATAACACTAACTATTTATAGTCCTCCAACCAAAAATCTTTTATGCAATGAGATCGCTCTATGAGTTGGGCAGGGAAACGCGAGAGAGTGTGGGAACCAAATGCGTGTTTTTGCACAATGTATTGACATTGACACCAAAGTGTTTTAAAAGCGTACTTAAATAGTAAACAAACACAACTTGTCAACTAAAAATGTAACAAAGAAAGCTCCTTTCCACAACTTTTAAAACGTTTTTTGTTTTAGTTGTAAAAATTGTAAATTGTAGCTCGCAATTTGAAGCTTAGAAATCAAGTGATCGTTTTGTTTTATTGTTTTGGTACAGAAGAATCTAATCAGGGTTATGATTTTCAACACGGAATAAATCATTGCCCATCATCATTGTTGTACGTAAATTTTTAATAATACTTTTATAATAATATATTGTGTGACAATCCCGTGTGTAATGTAAAGTTATTTAAAATTCATTTTTTTTTTTTTTTTTTTTTAATTTAGATTGGATTTTTATGAAGTTAATATTGAGGAATCAAACGCTTCGCCAGTTTTATTCCAAGTGCATCCTTAGGAAAAAGATGGAGGGTATAATAACTACTTCGGATGTGCCAACGACCTCTTCAAAGACTCCGGATAATCCAGACTCTTCGCTTGCAAATCCCATCATGGAGTTCTCTGAATTTACAATTAGTTCAGATTCTGATTCTGATTGCGCTGCAAAAGACACGAAACTGTCCGAGTACGCCCAAAATAAAATCAAAAATGAAGAAAATGTGCGGGTATGGAAAGAACTACAAAAATCTGGAACAATCACAAAAGTGCCTTATCCGAAGCCAAAGATAATTCGTAGCAGAAACTTAACCGACGCAACTGCCGTGTTTCAATGTAATGCCTGGGATGACGTTGAATGGGACGAAGAAATGAAAACGAAAGCTGAGAAAATGGTCAGTGAGCATCTTAAATCAAAAATGGATTCCGAGAAGAGAGAAAAAATTGGAATCAAACTCTTGGAGCTACTGGGACGAATTTTATGGTGTGCATAAAAATAAATTCTTCAGAGACAGAAACTGGTTATTTTCAGAGTTCCCCGAGTTGGAAAGCCCTTACGGTTCTAGTGTGCCCCCTGAAGAAAGTCGGGAAACCCTTTCAAATCTCCGTACGAACGAAGCGTATCCAGGGGAAAATTCGAAGTTCAAGGTTCTTGAGGTCGGTTGTGGTGTAGGAAACACGGTGTTTCCGTTGCTGGCTTCCAACAACAATCCCCACACTTATGTGTACTGTTGTGATTTCTCTCCTCAAGCTGTCCAGATAATTCGGGATACTCCACAGTTTGAAGCTTCAAGATGCACTCCTTTTGTTCTGGATTTAACAGAAGAAAACCCGACGACTCCATTTGCTCCAAACTCGGTCGATGTAATAACTGCAATTTTCGTTGTGTCAGCAATCAGCCCATCAAAATACCAGACTGTGATAAGGAATCTGCACAGATTTCTAAAACCTGGAGGACTAATTCTATTTCGAGACTATGGACGGTACGACCTCGCCCAGCTACGGTTTAAAGAAGGACGATGTATTGATGAAAACTTTTATGTTCGAGGAGACGGCACCAGGGTTTACTTTTTCACCGAGGAAGAAGTTGAATTGTTATTTTCAAACGAAGGATTCACGAAAGAAAGTTTAATAGTTGATAGAAGACTACAAGTTAACAGAGGAAAACAGTTGAAAATGTATAGGGTTTGGGTTCAAGGGAAATTTCGGAAAAAGGAATAAAAAATAATAGTTTACATTTCACGTAACTGTAAAGATTTCATTGACACGCCAAAACTTGCTGCGTAATGCTTACATTCATCTTCTTGCTTCCTTCGGGCAGTAATCTGAACACAAAAAACGAGCATCCAGCAAAATAATATTATTCTTTTTCTTCAATTTCAAAAAAAGAATCGCTCATGCAAATCCTTTCTCGTAACTGCACAGTCATTGATGATAGGTATTATAAAACAACATCCGCAATTGGATAAGGTAAATGAACTGTTTGGTTGGCAGCCTCATTAATTTATATACAAAACGGAACAATGAATGAAAGATAATTTGTATAAAAAATAGGAATAGAAGAAGATTGACAGCTTAGCCAAATAATTTTATGTCCCGTCGCAAGGCGAGGTAGAACACTCAATGTATGAAAATGATCTTGAAAATTGGACAAATTTGAAAGAAAAAAAATCTTCGTTTGCCAAAGATATTAAAGTGCTGAGGTTAGGTACACAAAATGTCTGTTATTTTGCCAAAAATGAAAATGTTTGAAAATCCAGAATCCAATTACGAGAGCTCTACTGAGAAAAGGATTGGGATTCAAAGTAAGATACCTGACACATTGCTTAGGCTTCAAAGATGATTCACACGGAAAAAGTGTGAAGACCTAATAGAAGTACATACATTGTTTCATGAATTATGCTTGATGGTAAGGCTTCAGGCAACTGTGATTTATGAATATTAACGTTTTAAACAAATGCAAACTAAGTACACCAAGAGAAAGAGACAATGCCACTCTGGTAAAGTTATTGCCCCTTTGTGCTGTGATGATGATGGTGGTGGACCGCAAGACTTCTATTTCCTTGTGCATTCAAGAATTCGGTTTTTTCTCGAATGGATTACATGATTATGATTGAATGTTGGTTGAATTACGAACGTCTACATGGACGATAAACAGGGTAATGCCTGCTTGGAGGCAGTGATAATGATTATAATAGCAGTAGTGGTCATTATTTAGGATCATGAATAGACTTGATAGATAAATGACCTGTCTGTTTTTCCGGACGTCCGACAAAGTTACTAAATAGTAGTAAATAAAGTTTTTAGAAATGTTGAGAAAAAACTCATTAATGATACATTAGAAAGGGATTCAAGATTTCCTGAAATTATTAGTCATTTTTAAATGACAAATTCAATCTTACTTGAAAAGAAGACATGTTGTATAGCGAAAGGGAAAGGATTCATGCGGAGAAAGACTAAGAAAATCTCAAAGCGTGGTTTTTTCGGTGATAATACTGGGATAATGATTCATGATTATGTGTTTCTATTTTTTCATCACCCAAACACGCGTTTGTAATTCACTTTTAATGGAAAAGAAGAATCAATTTTGAGCCAAACAGCCTGGTCATTCTTCTGGCAAGGTAGGAGGTGAGCTTAATGAGCCAGTCTGATGAAAAATACTTTATTTTCTTGACGATGTACGCATCAAGCTATTCTTCCTTATTATTTCATCGAATAATAACTACTTTCAATTCGGAGTTTTGTTGGAGCCGTAACTCCGAAGAAGCAAGAGCACCTATGCATCACGAAGAGAAAAAAAATGAAAGCAACCTGTGGAGTGTTGAATTTGTTATAAAAACTTTTTATAGATATAATGCTTTTCAGCACCTTTTCAGACATACATGTATCATTAGAAGAAAAAAGGAATGGGCATCTTGGCAGATACAATTTTTAAGACTTGTAGTCTAGTTTATTCACACCAGCAAAAGAGCAAGAAGAAGATTCTCATGGTTTGTTACATAATGTGGACTCAGGCTGGGTACCTGCTTCAATGCGAATTTCAACTCGACCGTGGTAACACGTCTGCTGGTCGGCTGGCGAGAAACAGTCAATGCAATTGTTTTAGATAAGTCGTGAGCGGTGACGGTGGAGAGTGTGTTCAAAGTTTTCGAAGAAAGAGAATCTGCGGATAGATTTTTAAAATGGTGTTTTTAAAAGCAGTTGCCATTGTTTTGGCATCTTTCTTTATATACATGGTGGACAGTAGAGGTAAGAGAAAACAAGTCGTTAATTAATTTCACTAAGGATTGTCCGAATGTTATTGATTGCTAATTTCTAATTGTCTGACAGGCATTGCTGGAAATATCAAATTGGTTGCTATGAATGGCAATCAATATTGGTTCAGTTCGTCATCTCCTTATGCCCCAAATCTTAATTATCATTTGGCCTACCAGTACTGCAGAACGTATAGGATTGCAATTGGTCGTTTTGGAAACTCAAGAGGAAGTTAATACCATTTCTGCCTATTTGAATAGCTTCGAAGGTAAGAGAGACGGTAAGCGAGAGTTTCGTTTCCAGTGTGTTAATTTCCTTTGTTTGAGGAAAGAATACTTGTGGTTGTTTTCGTTGACTGAAATGGCTGCTTTTTTGCGTTGTTTTTTGCAGTAGGGTCGGTAATGAACAGGAACAATTACTGGACGAGTGGCAATCGTGTTGGAGCAAATAGTTGGCTTTGGATGAGCTCCGGAGAACAACTTAATGGGAGCTTCTCAGAATTTCCTCTGCTTAAACAAGCCACAGACGGCCCGATGTAAGTCTACTAAAGGATTTTTTTCTCTCTTAAAATGATCTATTACATGACCATGATTTTTTTATGACGCATCCGTTTCCTTTGTCACGCTGCGCGCAAAGTACCGGGGAGCAAAAAAACATTGCATTTTTTCTTTTGCTGGACAAGTTTTAAAAGGGGAAATAATCATAAATCTTGAGAAAAAGTCGCTGGAATGTGTTTTACATTGTTAATCACTTGGCAGCCTTGAGTCGAAGTAGAAAATTCTCTCGTTCAACCACAAAGGAATAATGCTTCCTTTAAACTTTTGCGTATAATTACTCTGATAGTGGTTATATCAGTTCATCATGCGTGCACAAAAGCCTGAGCATTTTCAAAAAAGAAAAAACGATTAGCATGATAACGTACAAAAACCTGTACAAAAAACCCTCACTAAGATTTTTACATGCATAATCCTTACAAGTAACGAACATCTTTCATTGTTCTACCGACAAAGCAGAATAATTTTCCCAAGAAATTTGCACCGTCCATGAGTCAAAATCCTAAGCTACTACGGGATCCCCTTTCAAAACCATTCTTTTTTATGCATTGAATTGAAATATGTGGAACTGGCGACAGCCATATTACCTCACAACATTCCAAACAAACAAAAAATCTCGTGAAATTTTGCTATAATGTTAGTAACTATAGTTTGAACTTGTGAGATCAAGTGCAGATATTGGCGTATCTGACTTTCTTACCTACTATCGATTCCCTACATACATAATGTCAATAGCGTGAGAACATGCCCTTAGGTATATGTCAACATGTCATGCATTCAGAAAAATATCTCATCGTTAGGCGTAGTTACCTGGGAGAATAAAAAATCTCTGAGGTGGACTGACTTCTAGATAAGTTATCAGATAACACTCCACGTATCAGCGTCACAATAACTTAGCATCCACGCGCATGAACAAACTACACCCCAAGACATTTAATTCTCACGCGCTCACTTCTTACTATACGTTCTCTTTTCTGAACACGAAAATATTGAGTTAATCCTTTAATATTTTCATATTAAACTATTGACTTGCAATTAAAAGTATCAATTTGTTTCAATCACAGAAGCACAAACTCGAAGAACTGCCTCTCAATGAAGTCCACTGTGGCAAAACGAGCTATATTTACACCACGACGAATGCGAAAAATCCCTTCCATTCATATGCGAACAGGTAATTCAGTAATTATAGTTGTCAATACAATGGGATAGAAATATTGCGTTTGTTTCTCAGCACTTGCTCTAATTTTATCAGTTTACTCAATCTAGTTTTAGTTGTAATCTTTTAATTACAAGCTTTCGGAAATTGAAATGGGATGTTGGATTTGTTTTATAATCTGGTTGTCTTTATTTACAGGTTCGTTGCTTGTACTACAACTATCCAGTTACCCAATTCCCTGATCCAAACGACCTGCGATCTGATATTGAGGAAACCGCAGGTGCTGCTGGGGTTACTCAGTCTGAATCTGAGTCCCGGTAAGGTTTCAACCGGTAAGGACGTGTGTTATCAAAGCAGTAGTCAAAAACTGCAGCATGAATGTAAATCTTCAAATCTTTGAAACCGAAAAAAATTAACAAAAACAAGCTTTATCACCAAAGAATCTTTAGCACGCACACTGAAACGTTGCTGCATGAAAGTCTTTTAAACCTTCAATTAACAACCGGTTTTCGGAAATCAATCTGTTTTCTAATTCTGCTGCACTACCACTTCCGCTTTTACCGTCCTTTCGATTTCTTATAGTCTTTCTATTTATTTTTCTCAAGTAACCCCAAATAATACAGTATCTAATTTTGCGTTCGTTTATGTGCAGGGCAAATCCCAACTTCATCCACAACGAAAAACTCCGGTCTCAAAATTACATCTCGCCTTTACCCTCGTCTTCAAGAAATGCAAATACTCTTAGATTAGCCCAAATAGCAAGTAGAGAAACTCGGGTCACCGATCCCAACAAAATTCAACGGCGAATTACTCTCCGCCCCTCAACTCCGAATCAGTATACGGCCTCTGACTATGTGAACTCATTTTACAAGTATCAAACTGTCGACTATTCAGCAACCAGTACAGATCGCCCATCTTTTAAAAAGGCAACCAGAGAAACACTATGGAGCCCTTGGCCGAGTCTTACTCACACCTTATTCAACGATCAACAAAATTACAGCACCACACCAATACCATCATCGGCATCGGATGGTAGTGTGACCGCAACTATTGAAAAACGCATAGACAATTCAAAACCAGTCACCTTCATTACTTCCAGCTCTTTAATTCCTGCTGCCTCGCAAAGGTCCACAGTAGCAACCAGTTTCAAAACAACAGTGAAGTCATCCTCATCATCTACCTCCTCAGGAACAGATACCACTATACATCCTCTCCAGAATATCAGTAGCCGGCGACGTGCAAACTTAGAAATTGTCAAGATTAAGGCTACAGAAAGAAACGGTGGTGTAACGACGATTTCGCCGATTGATGAAGAAACTACAACTCTAGGAGGAGGAGGAGGTCGGACTACCCTTGAAGTCATTTATTCTCGACGAGGTCCCATTTATAGGAAAAAAGAGATTGACTCACCGGAGGCAACTACTTTGGATCCAAACAAAATTGTTTTTGACGATGAAGAGAACAATGTTGGAGGTGAGGTAGATGACATCACGGAAGACGTTTTGTTACGAGATGCTACGACTCAAACGGCAGCAGTTGAAGATGGTCAATCGACAATGCCTATGTTTTTCCAAGGAAACGGAATAAGACGACCTGATACGCATGCATTTTTGCAACAAATAGGAATCCCAGCAAAAACCAGCACTAGTACAACAAGTGCCAAGAAAACGATTCCAAAGGAGGAAGAATATATTCAACGAGATACCCAAGAAGATTCACAAAGACCACCATCAACTTTAAAACAAATGTTTATGCTCCAAAGGAACAAAGCCAGCAGGAAACCAATTAGCTGGGCGGATTTGCGTTCCAGAAAAATTGAATCAACCAGAAACTCCGGAAGTCGTAGTGTTAGTGTAACGGCAAGCAAAGGTCCAACAAAAATCGCACTTGGACCCAGACTGAAATTTAGAACGAAGGGGACATCATCGTAGAAACTTCCTCCTTTAACTACCATTCCATGTAAATTATTTTATTTGTTGCCATAGCGTTTTCTTTGAAATATTTTTAAAATGCGACGATCCTAAACTGGATACTGAATGTCGGCTGTCCTGAAATATCGTAATTATTATCAACCTTACGGCAATGCATGACTGTATAGTGTATAGATTTCTAGGTGTAAGTACTTAATAAAATCATAAAATCTCTACTTTAAGAGTTGTTTTTGAATTTTTGTAACTGTTAGGTACAACAGCCAACCAACCCACTATTGATATTAACTATGAAATATTTGCATGTAACCAATTGATCAAAATAAACGTATTCATCATTGTCTCTCCAGGCATGGTTTAATGTAAAATTCTGTGCGCCATTTCTTCTGCGGTCCATGACCATATTCTTTATCATTTATGGGTAGAGGAAAAAAGTGTTCATAGTTTATTTTGCCCACTCACTAAACGATGAAATATAACCGGTCGGAAGGAAGAACTGCTGAAACATCCATATACCAGAAATGACTGAACTAAAGTCTGTTCCTGAACTTGAGTAATGATATTTCATTGTTTGATACAAAATCTATATCTCATATTGTGACAGACACTTCTATATAAATATACCTACAAAAACCTGAAACAAATTTACCAAAAACCACTCAAATGGAGAAATAATTGTCGACTGAGTTTTTGGCAAAAAAAAAAGTTTCAAATACTTCAATTTGATAGAGCAGAAATAATTATACAAGATGGGTTCTCAAAAGTACGCACAGCTAATTGTATTCTTTTCCAGTGCAATTTGCAACTGTGCAGGAATAACTGTTTATCCTGTTACTCAGGAACCCATACCAACAAGAAATGGTACTGTGAAACCAGAGCCAAGAAAATGGGTAACGCCCACAATTAAAATGAAGCCAGATCATTCTGAGACAATCAAATTGAATGAGTCCGTTCCTGAAGAAGCCATCCCTATAAAACCCGAGCCAAAAAGGATCCAGTCGAAGTTCTTCTTCGCCGTACCACGAAGACGACCTCATCATCACCACCATCATCACAGTAGCCGCCACTGTTCCCAAAATTATGTTTTTAATACACCCGGACAGTCAGCCATATTAGAGTCACCAAACTATCCTGGCGACTATCCAAGCAACGTTAAAAAGTTCAACATGTTTCTCATCGCCAACAGGAACAACAATGACTCTCGCTTGTGACGACTTCAATGTAGAATACTCAAGAAGTTGTGCGTACGACTATTTTGGTGTAGCTGTCACTGGCAATCCTTCCTCCATTCAAAAATTCTGTGGGAGAGGAAGTATGAAAGCTCCATCATCACAAAGCAACAAGTTGAGCGGTTGTTTTTAGAAGTGACTACAGCAACCCTGGATCATGGAGACGTGAACCATTCCGGTTTAAGTGTACTGTCACTGTGTCGGGTTCTTCTGGCAGTGAGCCAACCACAACTCTACCACCTCCAGTTTCAGGAAATTGCACGTGTGGCCAGAGAAATGATGGAACGAAAATTGTTGGTGGAGAAAATGCACGAACAAACGAGTTCCCATGGAGGTACTTTCCCTACTTTCTCTTTTCATCTCACCCAGTCAATACTATGAACTTTTTCGTTAACATTTTCTCATTCCTTTTTAGGTGCTACTTGAGAACAAACAGATACCAATTCTTTTGTGGTTGCTCACTCATTTCCAACAAATGGGTGTTGACTGCTGTAATTTTATACTTTTTATGTTAAATCCTATGGATCTGTTTTAGCAGTTCTAAGCCAGTTGATTGAATGACATTTTTAGGCTCATTGTACCGCAGCAGTGCGACCATTACCACCAGGCGATTCCTTGTACGTGGTGGTGGGGGATCATGACAGATCGGTTTCCAACGACACGTCCAGTCAACAAATACCAGTCCTTAACGTTCATGACAATAAAGCTTATAACGATATCACAATGGATAGTGGCAAGCCAACATTCAGTTACTACAATAGTTTTTAGGTTTGAGATTTTGTGCTTAATTAATGCGATTGCTTCATTTCTGTCTAGATATTTCTTTGCTGGAATTGAACACAACAGTGAACTTCACAAACGGAGTAAGCTTCATATATGACACATAGTTTTTGTAGTTGCTGTCATTGTTATTAATAAGACTTTCTTTGATTTTAGATATCCCCAGTTTGTTTGCCGTTTAAATACGTAAATGATGACTTTCGTGGTGCGAAGGTTATGGCGAGTGGATGGGTACAATGATGTTTTCTATTATTTGATTATATCTACAACATTAATCATCAATTTCAAAATGAATGTTAATTGTTAATTTGCGTATTTTTGTGGGTCAACATAGGGAACAACCACACAAGGGGGTTCTGTTTCAAACATCCTCCAAAAAATTGAGCTTCCAGTGTTAACTACACAACAATGTCAGCAATATTATCCAGGACAGATTAACGAAAGAATGCTTTGTACTTATGCTCCAGGAATCGACACTTGTCAGGGAGATTCAGGAGGAAGCATCGACTTAGGAAGAGGCGGACGTTATTACCACATTGGTGTCGTATCGTGGGGAATAGGTAAGATAATTAACCAACGAAATGATCAGTTACCAGTTTCCATGCAAAGATTTACAGCAACTTTGAAAATTAACTATTTCAGGCTGCGCAGTAAGTAAATCATTAAAAATTGAAAATTTAGCCAATTGATTTTGGATAAGCATACGTGTGAAATTGTGAATTCACCTGCCTAGCAACGCAATAATCCTGGAGTTTACGCAAAAACTACGAAGTTTTTAGACTGGATTAGAAGTACGACTGGTGAAAGCTTTTGCCAAGCTTGATATTCACAGTTTCCCTTTCTCTCGATGGAAAGTAGAAATCTTGGACAGGCAGTTGAGTATTTCCTTATGGAAAATCTTGTATGAAGAAAAGACTTACGATGTAATTGTACAAATTTTTTATTAACAATAAAGTCAATGAATCTTGTTTCGCGTTCATACACAAATTTGTTCTCGGTATCGATTTGGGTGAGCTGGTGTGTTTTATTTCCATTATATGATCATTCGAAGGTCACAAGTGTTTTTCCCGATATGTTTGCAAAGTACGTCAAGAACTAACTAACGGGAACAAAAGAAAGTGTTCGTTTACTACAGGTGTGCGCTGACAATAATTTCAATTTCAACAGACGTCAACAGCGTAACATACAACCCGATGTCTATTAAACCCACCTGACGCAGTAAGATGAAAAATGGCTTTGTGGTTAATTTTATACAATGCAAAAAGTAGCATTGCACCGAGTAATAAAAATTGCATGACCTGACCTGTGAATGCTGGATTCTAATTCACAATTCCTGTTCAGAAATGTTAACTTGTTCTACGAATCAATCTTACTGCGCATAAAGTTACCGTAAGAAAATTTTAGCTAGTCTGAAGATGGAAGAAGAATTTCCCAAATATTTTTATCTGCCATGTCGTGTCGTGCCTAATGTATGGCCATGGCCAATGGCGTTACGTCTACATCAACATTTACCTGGAAAATTAAAATGTTTCATGTGAAATTTAAATGAAGCTGTTTTCAAAATCTGCTAGTAATATCGAGAAATGAATTAGTTATCAGGGATAAAATGACAAACAGTAGCTTGAATGTGATTTAATACGACATTTGAAAGCGATTAGAAAAACGTAAAATGTATGATGCATACAAATGTTACCACATTTCGGCTTTGATGTGTTTCCAACTGATGCGATATCACGGATCGACGTTCATAAAATTAAGATNGATGCATACAAATGTTACCACATTTCGGCTTTGATGTGTTTCCAACTGATGCGATATCACGGATCGACGTTCATAAAATTAAGATGTTTTCCAAATCAATTCGAGAATCCTAAAAACAGAGAGCATTCAGTGTATTGGACAAGTGTATGCTGCTGCTGCTGTGATAACAAATTAAAATGCAGATTTTCTACACTTTTGCAGTAATCGCCCTTCTGGGTCTCATATTGCCCACATGGAGTAAAAGCCTCAAACCAGTGAATCGGACAGTTGTCATGCTGCTGCTGTGATAACAAATTAAAATGCAGATTTTCTACACTTTTACAGTAATCGCCCTTTTGGGTCTCATATTGCCCACATGGAGTAAAAGCCTCAAACCAGTGAATCGGACAGTTGTCATTACTCGACCACGTCGTCAGTCCGGAAATGGATGTAACTACAGCTTTCAGTTTAACCAAGTTGGCCAATCGGCCGCCTTACGATCTCCAGGATACCCGTCGAACTACGGAAACAATATAGACTGCCGTTACACTATAAGCTCGCCACAAGGAACCAGAATGAACGTTGAATGCACTGACTTCAATGTGGAATATTCTCAGAATTGTCAATACGACGTATTTTTCCTGTCGCCATCAGGAGACACCAGTTTCAAAGATCAGCAATTTTTCTGTGGTCAAGGTGGATTCACTAGAACGACGCAGGCTAATCGGCTGGCAATGGGTTTTCACTCGGATGATTCTAACCCCCAGTCAAACGTTCCATTCAGGTATGACTGTAAAATTTCGGTGGTCGCTGTAAATCAGCCTGCGCCTACCTGCTCATGTGGAGTGAGAAATATGGTAAAAAAAATATGAAAAGTTAATGGACACACCATTCAATTAGTTCATTCTATGTTCTAATGATGTCAAGGAAATGCATTTAATTACATATAGCAAACTAGAATTGTTGGAGGAACGAGCGCCGCCCCAGGCGAGTTTCCATGGCGTTGTGCCTTGTACTCCCGTTTGCTTGGGGTATTCTGTGGGTGTACAATAATCAGTCAAAAATGGGTTTTGAACTGCTGTAAGTTTCTACGATTTTGTAACAAAAAACATCTGCACACAATACTACAGGCAGTTTTTGCAAAACAAAATCGCGCTTGGATATATGTTCGCAGGCACATTGTACTGCTGGGGTTCAATCTGGAGACCAGATTTACGTCAATGTTGGAGACCATGATCTGTCAAACACGAAGGAAGCAGCAAACCAACTCGTTCCGGTTGACTACGTGATCCAGAATAACTTGTATAATGATCAAACCCAAGACGCTGATATTGCGTTGTTAAGACTTCGTAACACTTTGACTTTTACAAGAAATGTAAGTGATTTCATGCGTTACCTGTTTCTATAGAGAAGTCACGCAGATAAAAGCTGTGTATTGCATTTATACTTTCCTATCAGATTTCACCTGCATGTTTGCCATGGAAGTACTCATCTGGAAACTTTGAAGGAAGCAGAGTAACTGCTTCCGGATGGGGAAGTCGTTTCTACGGTGCAGGAGTTACTTCTGTGCTGCAAAAAGTAGAAAATTTGCCGGTGTTGGGACCATCCCGATGTTCTCAGTATTACTCACAATCAAGTGTGACCATTTCCAATAACATGCTTTGTGCATACGACCCCCCTAAAGATACGTGCCAAGGAGATTCTGGAACCTCTATCGATTTTCAAGATCCAACTAATGGTCGCTATTATGCAATTGGGGTTACTAGCAACGGTGTTGGTTGTGGAGCTGAGAATCGTCCAGGGATTTATACAAATGTTGCACGTTATCTTAATTGGATTCAATCTAACACAGGTAAAACTACCGTATCCTTGTTAATTGTTGTCATTTGTAATGGAAATGTTATTTTAATTTAATTCTTTTTCAGGTGAAACATTTTGCAGAGCTTAAAAACATCTAAATTCGAGAAGCAAGTTTGATTCATTTATCTCTTTGAATCTGAACTATTGTTCCTATATTTATCATTCATATTGATTAAAAACAAGTGTTTACTTAACGAATCGCTAAAAACGCCGCATTATAATTTAACTAGCATTTCATCATTTCCTTGTTGAATTGCCCTGAGATGTCATTTCTGCAGCCTCTCAAGTTGTCTGTTAGAAGTTCAACTGTCAATAGCATGATCTCGATCTGCAATATAGCACGCGTGTCGGTTTATGGATAGCGAAACTTCTACAATCAAAAGGTTTCAGCAATTAAGCAAACACTGTTTAAAAGTGTCAGTGCACCTTTAACTTTGAAAGGTTAAAAGCGTTTAAGTTAAGTGCATAGAGGTCAAATTGACAACAGTTTCCAGTGCCCAGCAGCTTTTTAAAAAAATAATTGTTTGATAATGCCCACAATCTGGAATGAGTTATTTGCGCATTTTATACTACCGGACAATAATTGTTGACGTTACCCCTCTATTCTAATTTAAATCCAGAGTTTGTATAGATATCGCTATTGGAAGATACACAACAGACACAAGTGCAAAAATATTTGTTAAATTAAATCAAAGTCATATTGCATACTGTTGATTTAGGGTTGCCATATATAAATACAACCTGCAACCACTTCCAGCATTACTCTTTACAAGTTTGATGAAGTGAAGTCTGATTCTAGCTTGTCAAATAGTTCACTATGATGAAGTTCGTGCCAGTTTACTTTGCCGTGTTTGGCATGGCATTTGCCAGTCCAACCGGGCAGGTGATTCCAGAACCTAGACAAAGCAGCGGCTGCAACTTTGCCTACACGTTCCAGAAAGCTGGACAACAGGCGTACTTACGTTCCCCAAGTTGGCCAGGGCAATATACTAACAACGCGGATTGTTTGTACTCGATGTCTTCCCCTGCTGGAACCACAATATCCATGAACTGTACCGAGTTCAATGTGGAGTATTCCAGCAATTGTGTGTACGATCGAATGACCGTGTCTTTAGACGGTGACGATACCCTACGGGGTGGTATGGTTGCTTGTGGTCAAGGGTCGTTTTCACGAGTCTCAAATTCAAACAAGCTTTCTGTCGGGTTTAAGTCGGATGGTTCCAACCCAAGTACGAACGCTCTATTTAGATTCGAATGTCTCGTGACTGTAAAAGGAACTGTTTCGGAAGCAGCCAAAGCACCGGCTGCAGCAACATCACCCGCACCAGCAGCAGCATCCACTGGTGCTAGTTTCAGCAACTCAACTTGTTCCTGTGGAACTCGCAACGAAAACACGAGAATCGTCGGTGGTGTGGCTGCAGGAGTTAATGAGTTTCCATGGAGAGCAGCCATGTACAGCCCAAATATGGGAGTTTTCTGCGGAGCTACCATTATTTCGCCAAACTGGGTACTTACCGCAGCTCATTGTACAGCAGCTTTGTCTTCCAGTGATGTTTTGTATGCGGATGTCGGCGACCATGACTTGTCAACCACAAGTGAAGCGACAAACCAAGTCATCAAATGTGACCGTATCATTCAGCATGCTCAGTACGACGACAAAACACAGGATAACGATGTCGCATTGTGCCACTTAGAAAAGCCATTGACGTATTCCAGAACAGTGCGTTTGACAATTATCACATCGCCAATACGAAAAGAATTCAGTTACCTAAATAAATGTATAAAAATTCACAGATCCAACCCGTCTGCTTGCCATGGTCAATGCAGGGAGAAACGTTTCAAGGAAAGACTGTAACGGCTTCTGGATGGGGTAATTTGAGGAAAACCTTAAAATCGGTTATGTCATAAATTCAGGACTTTGAAATCTTCATACTTTTCAGGAACAACTTCTTCCGGGGGATCTGCCTCAACGGTCCTGAAAAAAGTTGATCTTCCAGTGAAAACTACGTCGGAATGTCAGAAGTACTACCAAGATGCAATTACGAATAACATGTTTTGCACATACAGTGCTGGAAAGGATACTTGTCAGGGTAATTAAATACAGTTCGAAATATATGGTAAAGAATTCTATCATGTGTATTGCTTAACGCTTGGGGTTATCTCTAGGTGACTCTGGTGGCTCCATTGACTACAAAGACCCTAACACAAGCCGATATTTCGGAATAGGTGTTGTCTCTTGGGGAGTTGGTATGGTTTTATAATAGTAATTTCTGAGTAAATTGCACAGATCCGTAA
>JAAXOA010000623.1:0-21155 GCA_036561885.1 Salina celebensis
CATCAGAAAACAATCAGTTCCTCTTCAATTTTCGGGCTATAATGTATCTCAAAGATTTGATCAAAGAATGTAGCGCAAGGATGATCAAGATGAATAACTGAACCAGTAGAATAAGACACTTACCCTTAAAAAATATGTAGGAAACTGGAACTGTCATAAAAAGAAAACGGATAACCTGCTCTAAAACATGAGAAGCTGGAGGGTGATATTGATGCAATCTCTGATAACAAACATTGCCCTATCAATAACAAACAGTGTAAGAAAATCCATCAGTAAACTATCCAAAATAAGCAACATCATCACATATTTTCTCTCGCTTTTTTTCAAACATGTAATCAATCGTAGTTTATACGCCACATTTATGGCCACGATTCCTTCACCTATCAACTTTCCATGAAAGGAGTGAGAATTTTGTTGAGATGAATTTTTATATTTATTGGTGTTTTTTCTTCAAGGAGCTATCAAATTTAACTAGTTTCATACCATTCTAGTCAGATTTTTACAGGAATTTATCACTCCCATTATTCATTTAATTTTTTTTTTATGTAATGGGATCTCCAGTTTTGCTTGTAGACTTTGCCAAAATGATGTACTATGTAGATTACTTTCTCCATGATCTGCATTAAAAATTATTTCAAAAAGCCACGTGGTTTGGCTTTTTAATGGATGTTTTTCCTGACAGATATGCGTAAACCGGTGACAGTTCATCGATTTTTATGAAAAGTTTCTAAAAATGGTAAGACATTTTTATCTCACAGCGGAATCGCCACTGAAAACTCTTCTGTTTGTATATAAACCAAGAGAAGTTTTATTTTTCTGATAAATTGCATACATAAATTAACCAAACACAAAAAAGTACACAAGTTTGAAGTAAGCAATAATAGTAAAAGAAGCCACATTTTCATCTACACAAAACCTCACAATAGAAAATCAAATAGAACCATGTTTTGTAACTTATTGCACCTTATCAACTCTGGAAATCAGGAGCTTTTTTTTCTATTCACTCCAAGTTATGTTGTAACAATGTCTCTGCAAACAAGACCACTTGTGTAGTGTAAACGATTTTTGCTTTTGTTGTAAACAATATTTTTGTACTGTATAAAAAAAGGGTACAACAATCTTGGCAATAGGACGACAAATCTAGGACACAATAAAATATACAACAAAACCACATCCCCATAAATACCGAACCGCTTATAAAAAAGTATATCGAAAAAAAGGAAACTATTAAAAATTCCCTTTTATTTGATGGGGACAACAATCTAAAGTGGATAGATGACGTGGTCTTCTTGAAAATCGTTGTGTATATTTCATCTCTCAGTCCTGTTATCTATCCTTTTTCATCTTTTCAAGTAGCTCCAAACTTGCTGGAATCGTTCAACTTCTGAACTATGAAAATTACACAAGTTTTTATGTTGCGGGTAAACATATAAAATATATTACACAAAAACCTTTTTTTTTGTATTGACGAGTGCATGTGTTTTCTTTCATATGAATAGAAATAGTATTTTTTTTCTTAACTTTACAAAAATTGGATAATCACAAATATTATAAATAAATAACAAAAAAAAAAAGTCCTTGTATAGATTTTATTTAAAGTTAAGCAAGCCCACGTGTTAAGTTCAGGTCACGTTCGCTCCCGATTGTATATTCTGATCCTGTACGGAATCCTGTTTCATCTTTTCAAGTAGCTCCAAACTTGCTGGAATCGTTCAACTTCTGAACTATGAAAATTACACAAGTTTTTATGTTGCGGGTAAACATATAAAATATATTACACAAAAAACCTTTTTTTTGTATTGACGAGTGCGTGTGTTTTCATATGAATAGAAATAGTATTTTTTTCTTAACTTTACAAAAATTGGATAATCACAAACATTATAAATAAATAACAGAAAAAAAGTCCTTGTATAGATTTTATTTAAAGTTAAGCAAGCCCACGTGTTAAGTTCAGGTCACGTTCGCTCCCGATTGTATATTCTGATCCTGTACGGATATCAAAAGTCTACATCTTTTGCCAGCCTCGTCATCATTCATCGTGGATTTGTCCCTCAAACAAATTTGTGTATTTTTTGATCAAAAAGTGTGATAACCGAGCCAAATACGAGATCGTAGTTCATGTTGAGATTGCTTCAAAAGATGAAATCCTACAAAAAAAAAATGAATTCTTGAAACATGTGCACTTGAAATGGAGGGGATGATGATATCAGAAAAATTGAATAAACGCCTGGAATCGTTACAAAAATGTAATTGCATATTCATACCAATGTTATTATAACAAATAACGATCATCCACAATTTAATGAAAAAAAGATCGATACAATCTTTCTCTCCTTCGGGAAAGAATAAAAAAAATGAATTCTTTTGCGATACAGAAGCAGGAGAAAGCAAGACACGCACTTTCAAAGCAATTACATAATGCCCCAGAGGAGCGAGCATATGAAGTAACACCATAAACTATCCTACAAGTTTTGTATTGTGATATGTTGCAACTAACAACGCTCCAGGGTGCACAAAAAAGATAGCACAAGTGTCAGTCGCATTATGTCAATAACAATGCAATATTAACCAAGTGCGTATATTACAACCAACAATTTTTATAGGCATTCTATTCACTGGTTAAATGACTTCCTTCCCTGAACAAGAAAAAAATAGTGACAAATTGACAGACTGGTCAAATAGAGTTTCATGCTCGTTGCCTCTATAAAGATCGGACATTGTTCAAGGTAAGAATTTAACGAGTAGGCAATAACAAAAAACGTAGCTTCTTTTTTAGGGTTACGCATTATTCTCGACCTGGTGAACTAACAACTTGTGCCTACGGCTGCGAAAGGAATTTGTCAAGTTCAAAGCCTGCTGATTAACAGTTACAAAACGAAAGAATTTCTGGTCATTGATTTGTTATCGTTTAGAGCGATTGTTGCACAGAGAGCCAGAACAAGATCGAAAGAGAAAAAAACTACGTTTTTGTGGGTTGGCTACTGGATAATGATGTCCACGTCATAGAAAGCTATCAATTCACAGCAGTGGTGCTAACTGGGTAGTAAGTTTATGTGTTGTAGAAAACTGTTGTATGAAAGAAAACTGCTTTGGCTTAATACAACATGAAAAATTGAGGGAGCAACCTAACAAATCAACAAATTGAATAAAATACTCGCTATCCACAGGTTTGAAGTCAGGCTAGATCAAAATCTGTAATCACTTTGGACATCCTACATACAAAAAAGTCTGAGTAAGCTTTTTACATTCCAGTTGCACTAAATGATTCATAGGATTAAAACATTTAAATACAATAAACAAAAGATATTTTACCGTATACTGTGCAAGAACAATAAAAAAATCTTGAGTTTTGCACCAAACAACAAGAAGCTAAGATTTAAATTGGTATGAAGAATTAAGTCGCATGTTTTGACATTATTTGTGAGGACAATTGCCGAGTTGCCCAACAAGATTGTTGTTTATTACGTGAAAAGAGCGTAGCGTTTTTGTAGCCTCTATTATTTAATAGAGACCATTAGCCAGTAACTTATAAAAACACTTACAAAAGTTGCTCACAAATGAATGGCAGACAACTAGAAAAAAACAAGGAGAGTCCCTAGAAGGCAACTTTGCTCAGCCAAAGACAAGGTAATAATTGCAACAATTTTAAATGTCTTTTTTGGTCGAGCTCAGTCAGGTTTTCACTGATTTTTGCGCTTGTTAACTCATTTCTACCATGTCTCTTCTTCCATACTTGTTCCTGTCAAAGTGCAGATTTTATCAATCATGATTCACTGAAGTTCCTTCACATTTATAGTGATGACTAACAATTAAAATAGGCAACGCATCCCGAAGAAAAGCAGCCCCAAGAGAGGAAGACGTGACGATACGAGGATATTTTAAAAGGGCTGCGCGTGTAGTTATCCTAACATTTCCGCAACAATATGGTGAAAATGTGAAAGGGTACCTTTGATCCTTAAAAAAGGTCAGCTGCAGGAGCGCTAGAAGGATTTAATATAACAAACATGATCGTGATGTCATCCCTTTTGTTTGATTAGGCCATCTGCATTATTATCGATTCGTCATTAGAATCCCAACAGTGTAGCGAGGCAAGTGTGATGCAGTCTATTAAAAAACTCGGGAAATCCATAAAGTAAACAGCGGTAGGGTACAAGAGAATCTAGGGCTCTATTGTCAGAGCAAACACAGATTGCAATGGAAAAAAACGCGAGTAAAGATCATCACCGCATTATTGGCAGTTTTTATTATGTCACGGCGGCCGGCACTATGAGGACTTTTTTACGAGTGATCAGCATTCAGCATTTTTTTTCCCCTAAGGCATTTCCTCATCATTGAAGATAGAAGGACCCATGGGTTCAGTTGACAATTTTACGCGTGAAGTACATATTTTGGGTTTGGTATGCATCGTAATATTAAAAAAGAAGCCCTTTTTACTGGTAATGAAACAGAATATTTTTTGGAATTTATTGATAAAAATCCCAAAAAAAATCTGTTCCCCTAAAATATTATGTATAAAAACTAGCTATTATTATGCCTACAATGTCACAGCGAACTTCCTGTTAGTAACTGTCGTAAAATATTCACCACGCAGCTCGAAAATTGGCCTGAATTCACCCAAAAATAAAGCTTTATCAGACCACTTTTTTATTCATTATTTTCTATTAACGCATGTGAGAACAATACCGATAGAAGATGCGTAACGCATGCTATTGAAAATGTGTAGTTGACAAGTTCAATTCTTCTATTGATATGAAAAGAACTCCGTTGGAGAGACAAAAATAGGTAATAAGTACGTTTTCTATTTATTTTTCATACACGATTGTAGTGTCCTTGTGTGATTGGAACTGGTGATGATGACATGTATGCGTAGTATATTTTTTTATCAATTCTTATCGGCTCATTCGGTGTTTTCATTTTCTGACAAAAACGTGAGTGTCCTTCTCCATTCACACGGAAAACGTGTCCTTTCAGGATTTTTGATGAGGAGACTCTGGTAAAGCTTCAGATATTTTTTTGGCGAGGAAAATTATAGGCTCACGTAGTGATCTGATTGCAAATGCGAGATTCATATTGGAGACAGTCTTTGTTTTTTCTCCGCTAATGTCAAATCTCATCAGTGTGGGTGTGATGAAATCAAATTCTGCGTATTCCAAACTGTATTTGTTTCTTTTTTGTACCGGTCACGTTTGCAATTCTCTGTTGTGCGAAAATTAACTGTTTTCTTCGATTATTGTAGACAATTGGATTTTCTTTGCGAAATCCGCACAAATTTTCATGAAAAATCCTGAATCCTATTTAGTTCAGTAATGAAAGCGGCTTATCGTGATCCTTTTTTCGAGATTTTTATTCAGTCAAAATTACGCCCAATTTTTTTGTACACAAAATGTAATTGTCAATTTCACATGACATCACACACAATTCTCTATTTTTTTTCCTATTTTAACTTTAAGCCTATTATACATTCTTCCCGCATACAATACCGAATTGACGCGTCAATGGACAAAAATGGATGGCTGTGTGTGTTCAGAGAAAAAAGCTCTTATTATGGAAACTGTATTTTGTATGGAAATGTAACAAAAGGAAAAGATTTTTCCCTTGTTGTAATGAACAGTTGATAAATAGCTAATAATAATAAACAGATAAGCCAGAGTTCATGAAAACTAAATAAAAATACAGAATAGAAACATGGTGTGATTCAGAAATCCAGCTAATATCTCTATTCTGCTTCAACAAACCATCCAATTTACGCCAGCAAGGATTTTCTTTTCAATTTTCTCGCAATACAAAAGTTATATGGGAACTGTTACAAATTCAAGTGAAAAAAAGATTGAAAAAATACAAACAAAAGGCTCAACGAGAGAAGACCACCCGAGCATTTTTTTTCTATTGAGTAAATGAAGAAGTTAGAAAAATGGAAGGTGCCATGAACCAACCTACCAAAGTAAGAATCACTTCCTAATCATTCCTGCAATCTATGTTTTTTTAACGATTTCTCTATGCGTAAATGAAATACGTACCCCCATTTTTATTAGCTTTCTAATAGAGAAAAACCCACAAACCGGACATTTGGATGGATGGAAAGTTGTAATTTCATTCTAATTTCCTAGCCAGGTAAATGCCTAAGCGCTGAAGTAAAAAAGTCGTTTTTTGTTTCTTGACTCCTTTTTATTCAGCGTGTATTTAGCTGGCAGTAGTTTTCTTCCATGACTGTCATTTTCCTCCTGTTTTTACTTCTCTTTTTCTTGTTATTACAACATTTCAACTGACTAACAACCCCGTCAACGTAGACAGCTACCTAGTTATCCGATGTTATGATGATATTATGCACATAATATGAAATTGCTCTGCCACCCATCCCCACCGGGCTTATATTTTTTTTACCCTTGCCACACACAACCATCATACTCCGTACACACATCGTCTTTTTGCCTTGTTCCATAAAAAAACAATCAGCATTCTCTTCATATGGATTTCCAGACAATTTTCATAAAATGTAGGGAACTGGAGACCCATAGACGCATATTTGTACTTATGACGCGCGCTCAAAATACAATTCTGTGCCTAGTACCATTTCTCGCAACGCACCGTTATGCGTTATTACTCCTCTGTCGACGACATCGTAAGCCGGAAAATACGTCAAGAGCAACTGTTCCACTGGTGTTACACGTAACATTCACCTTTTGGTGCTATATATGTCCCCTATGAACCTCATTGAGCTTTCATATGACACTGTCAAGGAAAAAAACTATATTGAATGGAGAAAACGTGCATAATCCTCTGAACCACCTTTGTTCACCTTCCATTTTTGTTAACTCCCAACCCGAAAAAAAACTGCATTTTGCGGGAGTTTATGGGACAAATGGTGCTTGTAAATAAGCCATGAAGGTAATGATGAAGACATAAGCAAAAATATTATCCTGTATTGAATGCAGCAAAAAATGAGCACTTTTTTCTATTCCAAATGCATGTGCATCTGCTACATGGAATATAATAAAAGTTGTCATTATTATGGATTAAGCTCTTTTAAGCTAATTTATCTCTACTCTCCCACAAATTGGATTATAACATTGGTGCGTGTGTTGTTATTACCTATTTTGCTATTTCATGGACCATCTCATTTTCCAAGAATCTATTTACAGCAAAGTGAAAAACACTCGTTGCGCTAATACCATGCTAAAAGTCTATTACATGGCGTAAACAACGTTATCTCTGTTATCTTGATAATTGTTGTCGGAATGGAAAAGGAGAGTCTCTGGAGGGCACAAGTAAAAACGTAAATTAGCTAGGTGCGGTTACAATTCTCTTTACGAGACTGGATGACAACCGCTAGAGAAAGCCCTGCAGTACTTAGCAATGGAAGGTTTTTTTCAATTCAAACCTCATCATCATGCAAAACGAGTATATTATTTCAAAGTAGGATGTGGCAAAGTAACGTTATTTTAGCAATGAGCCCTAGTAAATACTATTTTTTAATGGGACCAGGCGGTAAAATGTATTAACAGCTTGGAAAATGTCAGAAACTAATTTAATGGATACGCAAGGGAGACACATGCACAAATTCAAATTAGTTTTTAGAGAACAACCACAGTGTATAAAAGGATTGATGTTGCTATTTCGGTTTTGCGTGTTCCCTGAACACATTCGCTGTATTTTTTTCTCTCCAGACGGAAAAGAACTTGTTTTTTATGAATGTTACACGCACTGGAAGGAAAATCCTGGATAGATGGGTTTGTCTCATACGTCCATCTTTCTTGTCAAGGCAGTCTGAAAAGTTAAACTCTGAAAATGAGTCAACTGACTTGTGAACGGTTTATTTCTCCGTAAAATGGAAAAGTTTTGTAATCCTTGAAGGGAGAACCGAGATTGCTGCTGTGTGTGGCTTCACCCATGTTTGAAGGTAATAGAAAATTGGAATGCAAACCGGGATGACAGGAGGACAAGAAATGCTCTGGAGGTTGATGTCGCATATAAAAAAATACTTCCTGAGCTGTTGTGTGTTATAAAACACTGTGTGGTGCCACACAAGAGACCTCTAGTCAATCTGATTCTGGAGACTCAAAACAATATTCATGTGATTTGGCATTTTCGCTGCTGACTTTCCTGCTCCGATACATATTACGTCATGTCAATGTCATATATTTTTATGTAAGAAGGTGGAGGATACGCGGAGTGCCTTCAGGCTAATCAATTTAACAGCTAACAGACTTATTTAACTCGACTCATCATAGAAAATTGTATTGTGGATGATGAGATGAAGGAAAGACAGTTTACGCATACAGATGCGTTTCTCACAGAGACACCACACGGCCCCCCAAAAACTGAATTAAGCTTGTTTTGCAATTCAAATTATTTTTAGGATAAAAAAAATTCTACAAGCAAAAGTGGCAGTCTCACAGGGAAAGTGGATGTTTTCACATATAATATCTCGCTAGATTTGATGTAGTTTTTCCACTTAAATTTGTATAACGCATTCATTACATAAAAAAGCCCTCCAGTCAAGTGAGGATAGCGACCTTTCCGGTATTGCAACTCTAACTGCATTGAAATTGTGTATGCGACTGAGGTGACGCAGTCAGAGGGCTTTGCGTAAAAAAATGAATTGTGAAATGCGTAATACAAAATGAAAGATAAATTGTAGCAACATCTCAACGCAACATGGCCACCAACACAAAATGCACCGTTTCTTTAAAGTGTTGCATATTTTTTCCATGTTCTCACAGCGGTACACTGTGTTTCCTCCCGAAAACTATCCGTCAACAGCCTTGGGCTTGAAATTTTTATGGAAAAAATGAAAATTTTCTCTTTGACTTTTATTTTCACGCTCTCATCTTTTTCCCTGTTCATCCATGAAAAATGTATTCACGCAAAAAAATCTCCTCAGGCTGTGCTCGTTTGAAACACGCCACGCGTAAAAAAACTAATTCACACTTAAAATTTTCCCTGGGTTTAGCCAACAAAACAAAGCAATTTTCTTTAGGAAAACATTTTAGCGTTAAAAAGGAGGGAAAGTGAGCGTTAGTGAGACTCCAAGAGAAAATATCTTTTGGAATGTAAATCTCGTGATTAGCCTTCCTGTTCGGTTCTTGTTTTCTCGCATCATGGCCTTCTGAATGACTCACTCTGGGAGCGAGAGAAAAGACGAAAGAAAACAACTCGCCGTCATTGGAAAGTTTGTCAAGCAGAAAAATAACACTTGAGCTTTTCCTACATTTTTTTTGTATACTGGAGAAAACAGTCAAGTTTAGAATAATCAGGACAAATCCAGAGGATTCCGATTCGGATGGTAGAAAAAGAACCCGGGTATATTTTGATTCTGTCAAATTGTCAATGCGGAAGGAAGGAAACAAGATTGGATTGTAATTTGGAGATTTTTTTTGTCTGTCGACAAAAAGTTGAGCTGTACACACAATAGACAAAAGCCTCCTTTTAAGTCAATAAAGCCAATGAAGCGAAGAAAGCAAAGCCTCTCTGTAAACAGAGTGTCACATAAAAAATGTTGAACAACTCGGCGTATTTTTTTAACTGTCGCGTACTAAGCATGAATAAGGAAGTACGGACAGGGTGGATATTTTCATGGTAGTTTGAAGTAAACTGATTAAATCCAGCTAATTAGATGCATTCTGAAAGGGACCATAAGAGTTTTAAAAATATGCGTAAATTTTTAGGCCGTAGAGAGGAGAGTATTTCTATATCTATAACAAAAGCAGATATTTTCATAAAGGCATCTCTAAGGTCCACTCGCAGGGCACGCACGTTTTAATTACTTAGTACCTCGGAACCCTTTGTGTTTTTTGTAGTTCATGAAAAGTATGCTGTCACATAGATTACTGGGTATATCTTAATCTCAGGAATTTAGATATGGAATAATAGGATCTAATTTAGATACTGCTTTGTTGTTTCAAAATAGTTTTCCCAAAACATTTTGCCGAGTAACTTTGTAAAAAAGGGTTTAGCACTGAGAGGCTCTTCTAAAATCCTCCGGAGAAGGAAAAAGATACTCTTGGAATGAAAAGAATGCTACTGGTGGTCGCACGCACTTTAGTTTTTGAAGGTAAGTCAAACAAACAAAGTTTTCATTAACTCAAAAAGGAAGAGGGCCAAGATAAACAGGATTAGAGTGTGGTGCGGCTTCTCACACAGATGAAAATTTCGGGGAAAACACTACAACTTGAGTGAGACGATGGTCCTGTGCCTTTCAAAAGAAATCTTTAAAGAATTTTTCTTTATAAACAAAGCCTTTTACTGATAAAGCGCTTGCAAAAACTGAACTGAAACTGTTGATACCTATGCATATCCTAATCCTGATCCTGACATTATACAGGAAGTTATGCGTTTCGGGGCAAATTGAAACTATACAGTACCATTATGCATTTTATGTATCCATACAGTATTCCAATTTTGCATAGTATGTTTTTGTTCAATCGTTAAAATAATGATCGCATTAGTCATTAGTAGACATCCCAAGGAGTAATACTGTGTCGGTGACCTTTGTGATCTGAGACGAACAAAAAAAACTGAATAACCCTTTGACAAATAAAGACATGCCATATTATACAAATCGGTACGGGAATAAAGTAACGAACAAATTTGTCACTCAAAAAGGCAGGCCCACATCCATTTACGGACTGGTTTTCAATTGCAATTGAAATGAATGATTGTATGACAAAATGTCTCCAATACAATTTTATTTTTTTGTATTGGAACTCTCTCTAATTTAGCACCGCCTGTGTGTGTAGCCCTCAAAAGAACTTGAAAATTGTCTTGAGAATCTATCGTTTTCTCCCAAACAAAGTACGGAAATGTCTCAACTAATGCAAATAAAACTCCCCTTTTTACGTTTCACAAGTGGTTGGAGCAAAAGCTTTTAAAATATTGAACCCATTTTCTCTTTTGTATTGAGAAGTGCGTTCGGTGTCTCGTATAAATCAAAGTGGATCCAAGTATGATATTCCTTTGCTAACTGAACTGTTTTAAAAGTTTGTCAAATGGAGCTCCTGACAATAGCTATTAATGTAAAGTCCAGTTTTGTTTACTTTTTCTCTTTAAAAAAACCAAAGCCTTTGGAAAACTGGGAAATGTTGAGAAACCCTTTTTTTCTTTTATATCAATAGAAGCTCTAGTTTTCCATTTTAGTTTCTTTTGATCTTATTTTTTAGGACATACATTCCCATTTTTTTTATTGATTGTCGTCGGCTATTTATACCAGATTGACAAAATGTTGTCAACTTTTCCAACAGTTTTTTTATTGAACAAAAATGCAACAAAAGCCGAGGGAAAAGAAAGTGCAGGGAAACTGAGCTTGCTGCTATTATCCTTTTCATCACATTTACAAAAGTTCCTTACAAGGAGGCTTCAAAGTTTAATCAGTTGTGAAGAGAACAGGAAAAGTATGTCAGGATATGGAAGAATTGGAGGAAGCTATCCGAGGCAAACACAAGATGACAGGAGAATCCTGGCTCTACAAGAGAATTACTTATCACTTAATGTGTCTTACTGTCCCATAGGGTATCAAATCACGTCACTGTCACAACCAGATTACGTAAAGTGAACTGTTAGCAATTCACAATACCCCCAAAATAATGGTTTTGACCTGGCATGCAAAAATTCTGTTGAATACAAAACTTGAAATAGTTTGCCTTTTAAAGCGGACAAGATCCTGTTACAAAGTTTGCTGTTATGTAGAACTACTTTACTAATTGACACTTGAAACCTTTTAGGACCCGACATTGAATAATCTGCGGACAAAAGGTGTACTTTGAGACATTGCGAAATGAAATGGCAGAAGTGTTTATCAGTGACGGATACATGATATGCGTCTTACATCAGTCTATAAATATGGTGTCACTATGAAAAAATATTGTATGAAATACATAATTGAATCGTCGTGTCATTAAGAGCGTGGACGCTTGTATGGATTACATTTTGAAAATGCATGATCACTCCATTAGCATAAGCTCATAGGAATGTTTTCCGAGAGAGGATTTTACATTCTGGAAATAAAAGATTACAAACCTTTTCAGGGTTGGTAATTTCGAAAAAAAAAAGTTATTTAAAAATGCGAGAGCTTTTGGATGGTATAAAAGATAAAAAGAATTTTGTCAAGCTATCAAAACTGCATTAAAAGATGTTATTTCGGTCCCTATCGATCTACTGATTCTGTAACCGAACCAGCTATAAAAGCGTTGAGAAATTGAGTGGATAATCTTTCTTACAAAATACACTTCAAAGGTGGTTGACGACAGGCAGTTATTCAATACAAACTGATATATTTTATGCATATTACGTACGGTCTAGTCGACATTATAAATTCAGTACAACAAAATTACATCGAAAAGTTATTTGTGCGCGAAACCTTTGAGACGATAAAAGATCCTGAATAAAAATGATACTGAGAAGAAGCTGAAGACATGGTTTTCTGATGTTCTAATAGCAAATTCACGATCCCATAATGACATGTAAACATAAACCCACATAGTACGCAAAGTGGGTTTCCTGATGTATATTTTTGGTATGAAGTGCGTCACATTTACATAAAAAAGATGATGTCAAAGGCAAAATATTACTTGGATTGTTACACTATTTCCTCTGCCAAAGGTTTTAAGATGAAAAACAGCAAATTTGTTCCATAAAGCACATAATAAATAGGTGCGATGAACAACTTTTTAGAGTATGGAAAGTTCCCATTACCCACTGAATCACATTAGCTGACCTGCAAAATATGGGTGTATGTTGTGTCAACATTAAAATTGACCTGATCGTAAAGGGAAAGCGAATCATCAAAATTAATGTGGCATTTTTCGAGTAAGTTGCCGTAAAATATGTCGTTTATGCATCAAAGGACTGCACAAACAAACGGAAATTCCCCGTTCCACAAACAAAGTTCATGATGACAGACAAGCTCCTTCAAAGATACTTGGAGAATATGCAAATGGAACTACAAGACGAACCCATTTCGTGCCTCTTGTCATTGAGAATGTTTCGCATTACATAAAAAATTTCCTGGGGTTGTTTTGTTGTGACTCAGAACGAAGCTTCGGACCGAAAGGGAGAAGGGCTATTGCATAAGTCTGGACCATGAGGGATGAACTAAAGGCTAATAGTGGACAGTACGAAAGAATAGTTGGGTAAACACTATTTTCTGATACCCAATTTACTAATATTCATTATTGGAAAAAGGGAATACTAATAAAAATAGTTTTGTAAATATGACTTCTTCAAAAGGTACGGTTAAAGTTTGTTTTGCAAGAAAAGCTCGTTTTGGATGTTTCTTTCATAGATGATAAGCAAAGACTTCGAGTTGGTTTAAGGAAGTAACCATATTTAATACAGGATTTATCAAAAGTTTAAATTATTTTGGGTTGGTATTGTACATCGGACACATTTATAAAAGTTATAGTTTGAGCACTATAATAGAATCTTATAATTCTAAACTTCCTAGCGTACAAATACAGTTTTAGATCTAGTATAAACATTGATACACTTATCCGTTTTGCCCGCCTGGCACACGAGTTTTGCGCACATCGATTCCAAAAGCATATCTAAAATATGTGGGATAATCCTTGTGAGTGTTGTAGTGCGGGAAATGAACTTTCTGGAGGAAGTCCGAAACTTCTTTGGGTCCTTTTACATCGTATGCTTGGCAAATAGCCAAGAAGACATACCCGACCCAGCAAAAAATCAGGAGGATACCAGTTAGCCATTTAGTTCCAACGGGTCCTCCCAGTTCAGCAAAACCATAGGGCAGATAATATCGTCTCAGGCAGAGGACAACTTGCACCAGAAACGCACAACATGTGTAAATCGCAATGATGAAGGGGAGGGTGTCTGTGAGAAGTAGCATGTGCCTGGCAAAGTGGTTATCTTCCTCAAGATTTTCCATCTAAACCAGAAAATATTACATCTCATAAAAATTGGAATTAGCGATAATTAAATTAAAAATGGCGGGTATAAATAATTACAGCGATCAAGTGGTAGAAAGCAGAAATTGTCCATGGCAAGCCTAACCCCAAGAATACGTTGACACTGTTGCTTCCCATGATATTTCCAATGGCTGCATCTGCAGTGGGTGACCTGAGGGCAGCAATTCTACTCGCAAAAGTATCCGGCAAGGATGTTCCAATGGCGACGAGTGTCAATCCCGTGATAACCTTTGGTAGACCTATGAGGTGTCCAAAGAGGGTAGCAAAGTCACCAGCGAGAGCGGTAAGAAGGCCAAGTACAAGAAGGGTCACGATAAAGCATGGATAACCACCGAGGGCGTAAGGAGTCGGTAAAAAACACAAGACCATCTTCCAAGGAAGGCACAACCAGTGAAGAAATACGTCCATCTTGGAGGCCCGTTTTGCTTCTCGTTTGTCCCCGTTAACAATATACGCGGAGCAAATCTGTTCCTTGTACGTTTGCCTAACTATAGTACACTGTTTTGCAGCAACTTCTTCAGACATTGCGATAAGACGGAGGACTTGAAGTTTGTAATTTGGATCCGGTGTAACGGCAACTGTGACCTGTGGGTTGTCTCCGACACTTCCAGCAGTTTTAACCATCTTCGTAAATCGAACGTCGAATTGCTCCTCGTCTCCTTCTTTTGGCTCTTCCAGAGTCCGAGGGTCCCATTTTTTTTTGTTTGCTTTTGCCTCTTCCCATTCCCGTTTCCGAGCGTCCCAATCTATTGTTTGCGGTTTTAGCGGGATTACAAGAACTTTCTTCATTTCTCCATGTTCAAACTCCAGCTCTCCGCTCAAGGCGTCAACTCTGGTGCAATTGGGACCAGGTAGTACTTTATACTTGACACGTATCAAGCCCTCCGCCCCATTCCGCCTTTCGACATTCAGCTCAACTTCGGACTTCCCGCCCGTGTCCACTTGTCCCTTCTTTTCGAAAACAACTTCGCCAGGACCTGTAATCATATTATCATTCATATTCCTATAAGAATATGAAAAAGAAAACAATTGCAGTTAACAATAAGGGACAAGGGTTACCTTCGATGTCCATGTAGACGATTTCCATGACCGACATTGGTCCCAAATCCACTTTTGCTTCATGGTTTGCATTTTTTGCCAAATAGAGCCTGAGAAAGAAGTTGCTATCTCTGTTGGTATGTTTGTCCCCCTTGATATGAACCAGAATTTTTTGCTCCATTACGTAAGGTTCAAAGGCGAACTCCTTGGAAATTGGAAGATAAGCTTGGTTCACTTTAGCACTCCCATCCATAGATACAATCTTGCAAATGACAGTGTTGTCTTCTGTTCCAGTGCGCCTAACCACCACAGTGAAATGCCCAACGCTGCTGGGTACAGCCATACAAGTCGCGGTGAACTCGATGATCGCTTTTTTCCCTAGTATCTCATTGGTAATAACGATTGGCCGAAGGTCTCCTCGAATTCCAGTTTCCTCCCTAGTTAAATCGTTCAGTACGTCCATTACTTCCTTCAGCTTGTCACTCACAGCAGGATACGTTTTCTGTCCGGCGACAAGGGCTTTAAGTGCTCGGATTCTGTACCATAGATAGGAGTGACCTCTGTACTGGATGAGTCTGGCAAAATATTTTAAAAACATACGAGAACAATTAGTAAGTAAAAAGTAAGTATATTAAATTAATAAAGTAAGTAATTAGTTTTTTTTTTCAAAATAAAACAAGTGTTTACTTTGTTGCAAGTATTATTGCTATTTCTTCATCTGTCAAATCCGCCATTTGTTTTAACTTGTCGTAAAGTATCTTTACTGTAGCAGGTCTTAATTTGCCTTCCTCATCTAGCAAATCGTCCCATTCGTCATCTATAAACAACACATGCAAATAATTATTGTAACAGTCAAGTAATCATTTTAATTTGTAATATTTAATGTTTGTGCATTTAGCTTACAAAAGTGGAAAATTGGCTCCTTTCGTTCCTCCGAAGTTAACGACGGTTCTTTGACTTCATGAACGGAAAAATCGTCTAGTACAGTCGGTTTTTTGAAACAATTTTTCTCCGCCAACCACGCGACAACGACAAGAATCGGGAAGAAGAGCAGCGTCAGGACGGCCTCCCACTCATCAACACGGCCCCTAGAGTGTATTTGAATGACGAACCACATCCAGAGATAGGCAAAAATGGCAAATACGCTTGTCGTTATGAACACTCTGTAATGGACGATTCTCCGGGTGGTGTGTGCTGGAACAGAGATGATGCAAACTGCAGTGATGATCATCAAGTTGTACGCTGCGGATCCTACAATTGTTCCCGGTCCCAACGTGCCAAGGCAGAATTTGTTGTCGAACGTTTCAATTATCGCAAGTAAAATCTCTGGGGCGGAGGTTCCCAACGAGACAAGGGTGAGATTGGCAACTGCTTCACTCCAAACCATGACTGTCGACTGCTCCTTCACTTCGACACCGTTCTCTTCCCAGGTTCGGTATTCCTGTTAACAAAACAATTCAGATGTGTTAGATTCAGGCTAATCAAAACCAGTTAATTACAATGGAATGGAGGATAACTCACGTATTTCGTTTTACTGCAAATCACTTCAATGGCCATCATAAAAATATTGGATGTCACAGCAATTCCGACGAAAATGTACAACAGTATGAAGAAATAGAAGATTGCGATGAAAGCATGGTGCGCCCAGTCCACGTTGTCGCTCATTATGACTACCTGAAGGCCCAGATCCTTCTGTTGTAATTGGACACACTGCTTACAATGTTCTATTTGCTCGTCCACACTGGGCATGGCGGAAACGGAACCAACGGAGACAAGTAGAATGGTCAAGAGAGCCATCAGATGGGGATCCATTGTTGAAAGACCTCTCTTCATCTTGGCCACTTCCTGCTAGAAAAGATTCACCTTTTCGAGTTGAGCTTGTACGGTTTGACGGCTTTCCGACCAACGCGAGAAAATTCAGAAAAGCTGCTGGGCGAAGCAAGCCGCGAAAACGAAAATCTACAAATGCACAAATGGGTGTTTTCAAAATAAGCGAAAATTGTAAAAAAAAACTCAAAAGCTTGAGTTCGAATAGGTGGATTGAAATTGTTTCTACAGCAAAGCACATTTGACCAGCAAGAAAGATACATTTCCTGTGCAAGATTGGTCTGGGGTGCTTTGAGATTTTCAATTTCAAACCGTTATATAAACCGAAACTGGAATGTTCTTAGTGTTGTCTAGTTCTGGAACCCAACGGTCACCCTTGTCAGTTGTGCTGAATTGATAAGTTCTGGGCCAAAACAAAGCAGAAACTGGGAAGATTCCATAATAACAATTTGAGTGACAGCTTCAAGTCGCCCCATTCCAGGTACAAGAGGCTGGATGCAGAATGTGTTTCTTAATGAATCGGCGTCTCCATCTCCATGCTGCGTCAATTAACATGACCCTATCCTATCAAAAGATTCCCAAGCGAAGGTTTGCGAAACTGGTGCCTTGGTCCGTAAAACGTTTATGCATAGTTTAGGAAGTGAAGAATGTTGGTGAAATTGAAATTATGTAGGTCTACGACAAATTCTCTTCTAAAAACTAACCTAAATTCAACTTGCTGACAAAAAAAGGTTATTTCGTGTTACAAAAATTGTCCAAACATTGGACCCTGTTGCGTGCTTCCAAACATTCATAATTAAATGATGAATTTGAAATCGGCGAAATGAGCGTTTTCTCTGGGTGAAGTAGATTTGGTTCTGTCCTTGAGGAAACGTTACATGCAAAAGAAAATATGATCCAAAAACGGAGAAAGCTTTGTTTGTCACTCATGACCTAGCTACCTTAGGCCATTAGTTTAGGATTGTTTAGGCTTCAAACTATTTTCAATACTTACTGACCCGTTACTCTTCAAGTATGTCAAAGGTTCCAATTTAGGTTACATAATAAATTCCAGGTTTACACATTCATACATAATTTCTCAGCAAACAACCCAGTTCCCAGTTGACTTTTCGATGTAAACAAGACAGTGATTCCAACCAGCAAAATCATTAAATATTACCTTAAAAGGAAACTTTCCTTTTTTCCCAAATTCTCCAAATTACCTCTTTTTTTAGCCCGTCGTCCATTCTTTTTCCGCTTTACCTCACTTTTCCGACGCTGCTCTCTAAGAATTTGAAAAAAACTCCGCATATTTCAAAGCAAACACCAAAAAGGAGCTGCTTGTTAAATCGTTTGTTATATCTCCATTTTTACCGACCGGCCACTGCCGTCATCACTATAAAGAAGAAAGACACACAACCATTAGGCGAAATGCACACACTTGAATTGACAATGACGACATGCTCGTAATAGGCCCGTACACATTATCATCTTCTTCTCAGGCTTCGTCTATTACATAAACAGTTTACTTAAGAATACAAATAGCATTACAAAGACTTTAAAACATGAAAACCTTGACTTGCCCCTTCAAAATATTCAATAGAGCAGGCGAATATTATACAAAGATTTCAGGTCCATTCTATTTTAGAGACAATTTTTTTATTTCTTATTGTGTAATCATGCAGCAAGAGTGTCGTCCTCTTCTCGGTGACATCGCTGTGACAAAAGACTTTTTTTTGACAAAAGTAAGTGAACTGCTCAAGTGCCCACTTGGGTTTTATTTTGTACCCTTATCATTTGTGAGCGTGTTTCTCAGAGAATATTTGAGGATAATCGTTTTGTCATCGGGAAATGCTTCCTCCTTAAGAAAAGACAGGGTTTGATCAGTGTTTTCCTCATTACAAGAATAGAGTGCTCCTCTTGAACAACAAGTGGTGTGTGTTTTTTACTTAAAAACCGTTCCAGTCTCGATTTCCTTCTCCGGGGAAAGAACAAAGTGAATTATAATAATCGATTTCCTTCAAGTGCTCTGAGGGTAGTGGATTTCTTGTGGTCGCTTAGAACTCAGCACCAAATTTGTCATCTGTCAACCCAGATAATTACAGACATCCTTGTTTATTGCCCTATTCTTTATGCCAAATTGTATGTCAAACGAGAACACAATGGGAACAAAGCTACAAAAGATAAAAAAACGGCCGACCAGAAATTCCATTGGCTTTTTAAACACAGAGTCCTTCTGTAAATGATAATGATGAGTTTTAATAGGGATAGTTGAAAGTATGCGTTTTGTGTCATGTTTCTTTATATAAAACACAACAAAAGAGTAATATCGGAAAGAGCTTTATAAAACAAGAAAAATTATTGTCAAGAATCTCAAACTATTTGCTTTCAAAATGATGAATGAGAAATTGCTTTGATATCTTGTCTTGATCATCCAGAGTTGAAAAGAAAAAAAAACACGTAATGACTTATTTCTTGCAATTACCAACATATTTTTTTATTCTTTATAGTTTGACATAAAAGAGAAATAAATACAAGTGTGTTATTTCATCCAACGACAGGAAATACATATCTACAAACTACAAACTAATTTAGTATTTTAGCTGCAAACATATATATCTTGTTTCAGTTTTATAAATATACAACATATCCAAAAGCTATTCACATCTATTCAAGATTTATCATCGCCAATAACGAGCAATCTGCTCTACAAATCAGGTTTTCAAAGAGAAAACATTTTTCTTTACAAAACTTCTCAAAAATAAGCTCAACATAGCCAAAGATGATAATCACATCGTAACAGAAAACAAACTATGTACATTGTATGTGTGCATAACACGTTAGGTACACTTTTAAAAGATAAATATAACCCTTTTTCAATCCGGTTCGTTGTATCACACTTAAAATTAACTTTAACCACAAACCCCGTATTAAAATATACAACATTTCAAGAATTTTCACTTACAGCTCCGTAGGTATTATGATTTTTAATAGAGAACTACCCGATTTCATTGGATGGACGCCTCAGAGAACACGTAACAAAGTAGAAAAATGGTCAGCACCATCAGAAGCAGTTAATCCATCAAAAAGTTTTCACGAAGGTAATAATAGTAATAATATTATGTGTCAAGAAAAATGTTCAAACCATCCACCGTGAACGATCTGTGTTGATAACAGTAGCAAATATTGTATTTTTCAATATGAATACCTACAAAGTTAAAGCTTCAATGAAAATGATATTCTATAAAGTAAACTAAAATCGTGATAATTGAATCTGGCTGGAAGAGAAAAAATCTACATTGTTATTACACAATTTATTATGCATGCAAGAAGTGCGTTTTGCCTTGGTGCACTTTTTCCTTACAATTTAAAACACGCACATTTTTTACACAGCTACAATTTTAGTTACGCAGGCAGTCATCATGATAATCATTGTGTCACCTTTAAACAGAACTATTTTTTTTTCCTGGGCTATGTAGCTCCAAATCCTAGAATGCTATTTATTTAAATTATTCATAAAATGCGTGCTCTTTCTATTTTTAGTCAACAGTCTGTTCCAAACCATGCTCCAAACTTGTTACATGCCTTGTTTTCACCATAATACACGTAGTGAGCAAATAGGTTGAAACATAAAACACAAGAACATGCTATGCTGTTGCATTACTAAACAAAAAATACTTGTGCACACCTTTTTTCCATATAAAACACAGTGTGAATGTACTACCAACTAAAATTAAAGATTTTAATGGGGTGAAGAAAAGTAGTCTATGAGCAAAAAAAAAGTAGTGAAAAAATACTTCCTAAGGGAATAGAGACGACAGCCATGTTACTAATTTGGCAACTTCTGCAAGACATATTTTTTTTCTGCTATTAAATCGCCCATTTTATGCGTATTATTTTCCGCCTAGCGAGAAATTCTTTGGTGTAGGTAGTTCACATTTGTATACAAAGACTATAGAAAAAAAAAGTCAGCTCATAAATAAATTATTTTCATGCACGCACACCTTCATCCCATTACTATTATTATATTTTTTCCTTGTATAAAAAAAAAACTTTGTAAGGATGGGTTTGAAACACGAGACCAACTAGTTATTTTTGTGACTTGTTTCTTTTACCGCGTGCACTTTTATGATTGCATTTAGTATGCATATTAGGTTATCTTTGCGTTTATTATTATGAAAACTGTAAATATTGAACTTGGCACGGAAAAGTTAATACAAGCACGTATTATGTGTTTTACAGATGAAACATTAGTAGATCAGTAGTGTATGATGAAGACGATGGCTTTAAGCTGTCTAGTAAAAACGAAGTGGTATATGACCCCGTTTATATTATCTTGGATGACATGCCGTGGAGCCAAGAAGACAACGCTAACGAAGGAGAACAAAAAAA
>JAAXOA010000624.1:0-21135 GCA_036561885.1 Salina celebensis
TCACTTACAATTGTCCAGGAGTTCCATTGTGATGACCTCCATTGTCCAGGGATCCTTTGTTCCTGGAAACATACCCCCCACGTGGGGGAATCCTTTGTTTGCGCCCTTGTTACAGCCTACTATATCTACTGATGTGTCAATTAATTAATGTTTCATCTAACGTGTATAGTTCTACATAGACTTCATACTCATACTCTGTCTCCAAAAACTTACTATTTGTAATTGAGACGAGCATAGGAAATAGCTGCAATGATTTAGCCTTTTGAAAGTGACGCTATTTGGCTGAGCTCGATTACAGTGAGAGGAGGTAAAAGCGTCGACGCTGAATTTGACCAGTATTAAATTTCAAACTGATGACGTAATATTTCTACGTCAAAAAATAAAGTTTAAATGAAGACAATGCGAATCAAATATAGACCATAAAGTAGCTCTTGTCAGGAGCTCAGTACAAGCTACAAATTTAATAAATTTCTTGTCCATTTCCATTACCGTTTCGTTTTATTCTTCGGAGACCGATTATAAGAAAGATCTCATCGATGGTTTACATGTAGCTTTGAGTTAGAATATACCATAAGTCTGGGCGAATTTCTTTATCTTTACGATTGCCACTGTCCTTGACGCAAGTATCATTATTTTCCTTTCGCAAATACTTTTATCGAGTTACTAAACCTATCATTTAAAGCAAAAATTGTCTCTAATGCCAACTTTACTTGTTCAAATGACCAACATCTTGTATGAAGTTTTGTAATTTGGAACTAATCAAGGCCTTCAGATCTCCAACTACTTATCGTTTTCTAGTTAAAACTAAAACCAATTTACAGAACATTGTTAAGGATTCCAAATAACGCCCAATGCTTTGTTTAAGAAGCAGTTTGAAATCGGACTGACTCTCTCCTAGTTGCTTACAAGTTGTTTTTTGATGCTCTATACAGAGGCCAAAGTACTCATTATGTAGTAAAGGATCCAAATGATATATTCATCACAGGAAGTTTTCCCAGAAATGAGAACCGGCAAAGGAAGGGACAAAATAGAAAACCACTTTCTCTGTTTTTCTACTACAAGCAGTTCCCAAATTATATGGGCAATATTTCAATCCTCGGAAAATGGAATTCCCCTTGGGTGTATTCAAGTGGTCCATGTTGTGTAAATGTCATGAGTAAAGCGGCTTTTTGCAAGAACACCCCTCGTTGCTCACCTCTTGGTAGCAGTTTGCATAACCAGTGACTGTTGTTCTAACCAATATGCACAGAAAAGATCTGCGGGTAGTGGACAATATACCAGTAGGAGATGCATTATAGTCGCCAAATTGAATGTTATGTAATTTGCCTACATACCAAGTCAGAGTGATGATGAGGAACTGTTTCATTTCCTACTTGCCGCCTGGATTCCATTAGATTTTTTTTTTTTTTTTGAAAATTAAAATTATAAACATCATCGCGGAATTTGACAACCACCAAGATAGATGCTGAGCGAAATTGCTTACATTTTTTGAAGCTTTCACTCGTCTGTCATATCGATTGTAATCTTGGTTACTAGAACTATTTATGCATGTGTATTGTATAGTTCCTAACGGTACACGTGTAGAGAAGTGATTTAAAAAATAAAACGTTTGGAACTAAGTAAGTGACGGAAGGGCATTTATATTTTACTTAGGGTTGTACTTAGGGCACCCTTTTAACTTGGGGTTTTTGTAGTGTACTTTTATTTTTAATTAACCAGATTCAAAAACGCCACATCAAAACATTTTTGTGAAGCTTAATATATGGTATTTAGGCCGAGTAAGATACGAAATTAAAAGAAAATGATTAGAAGGACCAAACAACTCTATTACAGTATGTTGCAAAAACTAAATGACCTTGTATTCTGTTTGCAAAAAAAAACATTCAATCAATGTGTTCAGCAGCACCACTAATAAAAAGCTGTCATAAATCATTATGTCTAGTGCCTGGTTTTCCTAAAAAAACAGGATTGCTTCGTCGTTTTACTAGGAATATGGAGACTGCATGGGAAACAGCAAATTGGGAGCGGCTGCACTATCAAACAATTTGATATCTTTGTCTTCGAACAAATTGTAGTGGACGGGTGAACGTAAACGTCTAATGGCGCACTAACTTAAACGCTTGAAGCTGTAATAAGCTTGCTTTGAGTGAAAATTAGATCTTTAACTGAAATGGCAAAAATAAATAGGCCACATGCCCAAATCATTTTAAAATACCGTTTTTATTTTAAAAGGCATCAGGTGACTGAAAACGTGTTGCCATTGCCAGTTGCTTCAAGTCAGCCAGCCATTCATGCACATTATGAGCTTAAGACGTTTTTCCTTTTAAGAACTTTTTATACGGAGGATGGAGTGCTTCATGCACGACTAACCAATCTAAAATACCTACTAAATGTGTTTGTAAACACTTGGAGAATACGCGTATTTTTTTATTAATCATTCTCAGAAATTTCAATGGCGAAAACCGAGCAAGAACCAGTCAAGAGAAAGTTAGATTCTGCATGCTTCTGTCTTGGGGTTATTTCTTTTACAAGCGAATAATTCCTAAAGGTGTAGCCAGTTGCTTCAAGTCAGCCAGCCATTCATGCACATTATGAGCTTAAGACGTTTTTCCTTTTAAGAACTTTTTATACGGAGGATGGAGTGCTTCATGCAAGACTAACCAATCTAAAATACCTACTAAATATGTTTGTAAACACTTGGAGAATTCGCGTATTTTTTTATTAATCATGAATTCTCAGAAATTTCAATGGCGAAAACCGAGCAAGTACCAGTCAAGAGAAAGTTAGATTCTGCATGCTTCTGTCTTGGGGTTATTTCTTTTACAAGCGAATAATTCCTAAAGGTGTGTGGAAATTAGGACGTCATTGTAATTAGAAATGTTTAAGTAATTCGACGGAAAACCTCTGTTAACTGCTTCACTCCCTAACAATTACCTTTCACACTGGAAATTCATAGCAATTTCTCGGAATAGCTGTCTTATGTGGTGGGACGGAGTCTCAAACCCTTGAATAATATTTGCGCCGTTCTTCTCTTGAGCTAGAGACAAAGAAGTTGTAAGCTGTATCGACTAATGTGTAAATTAGATCGTCATGCGTGTAACTGATGCTTTCACTTTTTTAACCTTGGACGAAATCTATGCGCGTTTTTAAACCTTGGACTATCTTTCTAAATTAATTGACAGGTACTCATAACAATCCATCTCGCCCAATTTTAATTCAAGTCTGTTCAAAATTCTATCACTGTCAACTCTTACTTTGCTTGTAAACATTAAATTTATACTTGAATAAACGAGACAAGCATCATCAAACTTGAACTTGTTGCACGTAAAACATCTTGTATTAGTGTCTTAATGTGGCTTAAGGGAAAACGGTCGCGTCGTTAAGTCTATTTTGGTGCTTCGTGCAGACATGTCTGAAATCTTAAAAAATCATTAAGCCGTCGAGACTTACCTTCATGGGTAGAACGAAAGCACCAACGAGGAAGTCGCAAACTCCCAAATTGACAATATAATAGTTGACAGGTGAGTGCATAGATTTATTTCGATACACAGTCAAACAAACAAGCAAATTTCCAATAACGCCTACAAGAAACTCCGTGATGAAAAGAAACATCATGATACCCTTCACCATAGGAATCTGCAATGAATAAAAAGCATAAAGAATGTTGAAAATGTTTTTAGATTTTATTTTCAGTACACAATAAAGTCGTCTATTTGAAGTCCATTTTGGGAGGTAATGTCAACAAAAGTTGTTGCTTTTGCAGCACAACGTAAAATGAGAGCATCCATCACCCTTGCTGAAGGTCAAGCCGATTTCTTGTTTTGTACATTGTAACAACGTTTACACTATCGGCACTCAGTTACCGCGTTTTATATTTACTTTCACTTCATTTTTCCACTTTGGCTCACAAGAACCAACTTATCAACTTGATTTAAAGGTTAGTAAGAATGAGAGGCGGTTGTCAACAAATAACTTGTCAGCTTACTTAAGACACACTTAAGTGTCATTCTAGTGCTACTTGCGACTTTATGTTTATTACAAATACATAAGACGAAAACAAGTTGACATCAAGGATTGTGATAATAAGCTATCCTACTTAGATTTAGAGAGTTGAATTTACTGCCGTACTAACTTCATTTGGACTCAAGTTACATGCTAGAAGTTACACAATGTGACAATAATTGCTGATGCTTTCTTAACGAAAAATCTAATTTTATCGCTCCATCGTTCAATAATTCTGTAACCTTCAACTGTCACGTTCGATGAATATAAATAGAAACTGGTCAACTGCCCGTATTTTAGCCTAGCATTTTTAACATAAAACGATGTCGTCAGAAGTACACTGTTCGTCTTCCATAGATGGGAGAAACTCTTATATTTGTACTTCTGATGTGCGCGCATAGGCTTCGTGATTTGGAAAGTTTAGGAAAATCTTGGTTGTTGCATTTTACCCCTCCAGCTTTAAAAGGATTACCTCCAGACAGGAATGCGAGTGTCACAAGGTTTAACCTCTTATACGAGACCGACTTGACGCTTCAACAGCTCCTGTAAACCCCGACAGCTACATATTTTCTATATTGGTTGCCGGTCTACTCATAATCCATTATCATCCGCCTGGCTCAGCAAGTTATGGAGTTACATAGGACATGGTAAAAACACCAAAACATTATCTTAATCTAATCCGACTGTTGATTTTGCTTCATTTGTACCACAAGCTCAACGTGTTTTGAATAAATGCATAAATGAATAGCCAACTGACAACTGATTTGTTTGGAGTAAACCGTTAGCGCATTCTATCTAATATTTTAAGAGTGATAACAGACCACATCTCAAACTAGAGAGAATCGAAGATGTGCTTTCTATTTAGCAGGCATTAGCCACGAAACATAACACCGGAGTTACCAATACAGAAATAGGGAGGTAAATAAATAAAAGTACCTATGGTTTTAGCCAATTAAACTGTAAACATTGCAGACATTTCAGGGAATTGTAAGTCCAACGACCGAACAGGAAGTTGCACACGCTCTTAAAAGTGTTAGCAGCCGGCTTGAATGCAAAACGAATTATGACTTAAATTTTTTGATAAAGAAATTATTTGCACGTTTCTCCCTTCTCACAGAATGGTTACTTTGATTAAAAGCAATGAAGCCTCTTTGCTATTAATGATACAGGCTTGTAGACAGTGTAAAACTAGAACGATGCAAAAACCTTTCATCCGTTTAATTTGAATTGAGACAACAACAACAAAAATACCGCAATCCGCCATATAAAAGAAGGCTAGAAGCGGGTTAAAACATGTTGGGCTTTCGATAGAGAAATATCAAAGAGTATAAAACCTTTTTCAATGTTCCATATTTCAGCCGTTTTCATGGTTTACTAGCTTTCCTGTCAAGATTTTTGCGGCGATTGTGTTTCTAAGAGAGCCACACGAGTCTGGAGTACATTTATTTCTGCTTGTGTGCAATTTTACTTGCAATATTGACTATGACTATGAATACATTTACTTCCGATTCAAATAATGCAGACAACAGCGAAATGTGATGCTCTCACGCTTATTCTCTCGTGCTTTCTGTCAAGACTTTCTATGAACATTCTCAACTCGCAAATATTACACATTTTTTTCCTTTTTTTTTTTTGATAAATCCTGCTCTGAACCATATGCGACTATAATTCAGCTGAATCGTTGAATCCTTCTTTCTGGAATGCTACATGAGCCATGAGTATCTAGAAACGCAGAGAAAAAAAATGAATACACACATACAACGCAGGAATCTATATTTCCTTGTCGATTTTATCTATCTGGAGCAAGCAGACAATCGTATTATGTATTAGAAATAGAATATGATAGAATGAATCCACTCTGTATGAATTCGCGTCCTTCATCATTTCTCACTTTGCCTCGCACCAATTGAAAGTCGTGGAGAAAGCTTGAACAGTGATATGCTCCGATTGAAAATTCTCAATGTATACTTAAGTTACTTCATAAAAAATGTTTACTACTTCCTTTGATCCGACAAGATTTGAATGTTTACTGCTTCAAGCAAAATTTGAACACTTTTCCAATCGACGCTTCATCTTGAAAAAGTGTGAACGCGCGTTGTATCTCACCGCGCCTTCGTTATAGTAGATAGTTTTTCTACTTCCGCGTTTTTTAACAATGTTGGAAGAGTTTGGAGCAGTATAATTATTAAGGATTTAAAAATATTACGAAGTTTTGGGTACTTGCAGTTCAAGGAAAATGGACTTGAAACAATTTGGGTTAAAGTTTTCTCCTTTGAAATGGGAAAGATTTATCATACACGGAATTCTACAGGTTGAAGAGACTTGTTTTTTACACATGGAAGCTCAAGTGTTATATGGCTTAACCAATCAACTTAATAGAACCATTTTTCCTATGAGAATATGGAAAAGTTCGTGAGTCGTGAGTACTTGACGGATTAACAAGATTCAAGAAAATAATGAGGTATTATGTATGTTTTGAAGAGCTCACCTATAGATTATGTATACGTAGCTTTATGCAACTTTTAAGAGGAGCGCGTTGTAGTTTTTCACTTCAGACAAAAGGACTGCTTACAACATCAAGGAGACTCAATTTTTATTTAATTTCCAGAATCGCTTTAATCTTTAAGGAAAAGCATACACGCAAACGTATTTGATCATGTTTGTACTTACAAATTGATAGTTTATGCAACTTTCTCCTGGCTTGGACCTACTAAACACTACACTCTTTCAAATCTCGTCTGCCCTTGGCTTATGTGACTTTTTCTAACCGGAATTCATAACGGTTTAGGTCGTTACACTATACAAAATGTCAATCTGAAGTAAATCTGGTAATTGAACTGAGTAAGTGAAACGAACTCACGTGTACAAATTTATTGCAACGAGATAAAAGAAAGCTGAGCGGAATATGACACAACTCCCAAATGTTTCGTACTTTGTGTATTTGTTTAACAATATGCCCAAGTAGCACTCTAAAGAAATAAAAAAGACAAGACTATTTCTAGAAACTATACCTGTGTAAAGTCCGGATAGTAGATATACATGTTGTCAGCCTCCGTATCGTTAAAATAACAGTCTAATGCATCCGTACAGTTTGGGAAACTGTGAGTTTCATTCGGTTCCTCCATTTCTATCATTGTACCTGTTGATTACTTTGCCAGCAGTTGAAGAAGTGAAAGTTGTACGCCTTCACAATATTGATTCCGCCCCCTGAAAACAACAAAGAGTTGACCAATGAAAAATAGGTTGAATAAATCAGTGCTGCTTTCTCCGGAAGCAGCTGGACAAGTTTTTCTATTCATAGTCTCCACCCCCGTAGTTGTGGTCCAAAACCAAATTGTCGATATAGATATGTATTATGTATACACATGGATTGAGCCTAACAAGAAAATGAGATGTTTTCCTTCACGACTTTTGCTTAAGTATCAATAAAGATGATTTTAGTAAGCAAAATGTACACGCAGGCTGCAAATCACAATGAGATGTGTTTCACGATACAACCCCGGTTATGCTGATTTCAAGATATATTATGCTTTACGGTTTTTCCTAGAAACCGTTTTTACATTAGAAGCGTTCCGCCGACCATAAAAACCGTGAAATCCAAAGGCAAGCATACGCTCTAGGGAAAAGTCGGCCTCAAACCATGTTACAAATTTCTTGGTCTAAGCGCCCAGGCATACACGCGTGTCAGATTTGTTTTCTAAACAAACTATACAAGACAGCATAAAAGCAGTGTTGGAACCAACGAATCACTTTCTGTGTGCTTTTGATAGATTCCAGTTAATTTTAGCTTCTTTGTCATTTTCATTTTTGAAGATATGAATAACAAAAAGGTGAGTCGCATGAATGCTTTGCGTATTAAGAGTCTTGAGTTTAAAACGTGTCCTTAAAACATAGGCAGTCATTTTTAACTGAAAAACACATTATTGGTATTCCTTAAATTAAGTAGTTGATCATACTTTTTCCAAATGCATCGCTGCACAATCAAGCATTAAGAAATCCCAAGCAGCTCACGGTTCAATTGCTTTGAAACGTGCGTACTCCAGGCCGCAACAATGAGAGAGAAAGTTTTACGAGGAAACCAAAGTTGTTCTATTGGTAGCATTAGTATTAGTATACAACATGCACTCAAGTAACTTGAACAAAACTACCGCAGGAGTAACCACGTCATAGTTTTCTCTCTCATTACACTACATGACGGACACCAACCTCATACACTGTCAAAAGTTGTTGAATGAATACTAATTTAGCCTGAGAAAATGAAAAAAAGCTTTTGCAAAACTCGTACGTGGTTTCATAATTTTGATTGCACATCGTTTTGGCCATGTAAATTTTCTCCACTTTTTTTCTCTTGTTTTCAACAGCAAATGAGCTTCATAACTACATTTTTCGTAGCCTATTCTGTAATGTACGGTAAAGTAAAGCACGTGCTGACGATGATAACAGCAAATATAGTAGAGGAGAAAGCATACAAACTGACAAGTATGTACATTTCAATGTCGTTCGTCCAACTTTTTGACAACTTGTATTTAATGTTCATTCATGTAGGGTTGCTTTCAAGTCTTTATTTACATTTTCTATGTGAGGAAGCACAAAAAGGATGTATGTAGTCATGACAAAAGTTGTCCGTAAATGACACTATTATCTAGTAACGATTTTCCTTTAACTTTTGGTCCATTTCAGGAATGCTACCTTGTTAGTGTACATAATTTTCGTATGTTTGACGTTGCGAACAATGCATTAGGTATTATCACGGGAAGAAGATAAAGCTTGTAATTAAAGTAACACGTAGAAAGAGAAAATATCCAAGGAAATATTACTTGTTCGTTTGCACAAAAGGAAACAGGAAATAAGCAAAGAGCTGGGTAATGAACAGATGAAAATCAAACAGCACTTGTTTGGAACTGATGGGCATAGTTTTAATTGGATATCTAGTTATATTTTTGGTGCTAAGTGAAACCAGCCTAGTTGTAGAGTAATGAATGAGTTAAGATAGGAGATGTAAGATATTAGTTTTTACAAAGAAATACAAAAAACGAAAACAAAAATGCGGAAAGGACCTTAACATAAAATATAAGAAGCTTGTGTGGAAAACGATTGCTTCTGGCAGAATACCCACTTCAGACGTTTCAGCACCAAGACCATCGCCTAAGCTATCTTAATCGTACCCCGTGTATGTTAAGCGCAGTGTGCAGCAACTACAACAAGTTTGTAAAAAAAGAAAGAAGCGAATTGCCGAGCTTTTAGATTGAATTTTTTAAGCTTGTTCAAAAATGTCTGCCTAAGTAACAGTTATGTTTTTCACCAACAGTTTTTTATTCTCTCTTCCAGTTTTGTATGCAACGCGTTGTTGAAAGTTGGAAAGAAGGAAAGAATGGTGGAATCGAGATATGAGGTACTTCCCATGCATGATATCATTTCATTTTAGTAACAGCAGCAATATGGTGATTAAATCATACGAGTTTTGGCGCAATGGTGCCTAACAATTTTTTTCCATTCAAGGGATATTCCAACAGTCTCAATTGACTATGTGCCTATTCGCATGTTTTCTTAAGATGTAAAGGAAATCAGAGCTCTTTTAAATCGAAATTTTAGAAAAGCTGCAAATATAGTTGGAGTGGATGTGTATTAACATACCTAGTAACTCTCAGCAATGCGGTTTTTTATTGACTGTGTCCTGAGTCCTGGCGGTATAGTGGCCAGTGTTGGCAGTGGTCTTTTTAGTAAGTCTCTACATCTAAATGATCATGGGCTGAGGCTGTCTGAGGTGTTATTTATCTACTCATCTCTCCACTTCCATTTCCGCTAAAGAATGTGGTGAAAAGTAACGCGAAAGATGTATTTTCTAGGTGTTCCTTCCAGAGATCAATATACGCAACACAGGATTTATCAGAATGGCCTGCACTAGAATCTCAGCATAGGGATTTTCTACAACAAAATCCCTGCTTTACACTTATTCAGCATTCTAGTTTTAAATACAATCCGGAGTATTACTATATCACTATTGGCTCAGAGAAAGTGAATGAAACAATGAGAACTGAAAGTTCTCCAATTTCGAAATAAGAAAAAAAATGCCTATTTTTACTCCATTTCAATTTATCCCAGTGATCATTGTTTCGGGTAGCCTGGTTCTTGAGAAACAGCACCTGGACAAATGAGAAAAGGGAGGTAACGGGCTACACAGGCTTAAAAAAGAAAGTACACACTACATGCTTTAGTTTCTGTTACATAAAGACTCGTCAAATATTGATTTTGCGGTTGATTTGTTATTCGTTTGTTTTATTTGCTTTCTATCTGATGGACGACAGGCTTTAACGTTAATACGTCTTTGCATTAGGAATAAAAAATAGCATAAATAAAAATATCCAAGTAGAAAAATAGAAAAAACGCGGAGTAAAACTAGGAAGACAGACCGAACTGTAACAGTAAATCACATGTAACTAAACTATCGCTTCAGACATCTTCATACTGCGTCTTTACATCGCACTTAAATATGTATGTATAGCAAGTTCGTTGATGATATGGTAATTTATAAGAGAAAAATTTAGTAATTTTGCGGTTGATTTGTTATTCGTTTGTTTTATTTGCTTTCTATCTGATGGACGACAGGCTTTAACGTTAATACGTCTTTGCATTAGGAATAAAAAATAACAAATAAAAATATCCAAGTAGAAAAATAGAAAAAAGGCGGAGTAGCACTAGGAAGACAGACCGAACTGTAGCAGTAAATCACATGTAACTAAACTATCGCTTCAGACATCTTCATAATGCGTCTTTACATCGCACTTAAATATGTATGTATAGCAAGTTCGTTGATGATATGGTAATTTATAAGAGAAAAATTTAGTCATATGTCTCTCCGAAAATAGTTGCATTGTCAGTACCAATCAAGAAATTGTAGGGAATGAAAGGATTTCCATTGTGTTGTCAGTACCGGTATTCGTGTGAAAGCCTGGTTTATCATGCTGGTTTTCTTCTACGAGATACACGTTCCGTACAATTTCGGCCTACGCTGCTTTCTGCGATGGTAGAGAATGTTGTAACCCCCTAATTATGGAGATGCGAAACAACTTCTCAGTTAAATTCATAAGAGAAAAAGTGAAGAAAATCCAAGAGACATTCACCCTTTAGTTCAGAATTCTTTAGGTAAACAACTTATGTTTGAAAGTATGGAAGAATAATTTTGTGTAAAAATAGCAAGATAAACATTGTCCACAATTATTATGAGGCAGCAACGGTTCTCTTATCAGATCCTACACATGATCGTACCAGAGTTGCGCTTCCGTTGAGTATTATGACATTTTTCCAGGTAATTGGACTATTTTTTCCCTACGGGTTTCCAGACCCCGAAATGCTGCAGCATATTATTCTATTTACTTAGAGTTTGCAAACGGAAGGGATCCTATTCCTAATACCTATGCCTTATGCACCTCGATTGCTCCTTCCGCAGAATGTACTCTTTGGACTTTAACCTGAAGTACANGCAGAATGTACTCTTTGGACTTTAACCTGAAGTACACGTGGGACCATGAAACTAGGAATATGAGACGGCTCTGGACAGGTACACAGGATCGCCCATGGACATGCCAGACTAAACGATATAATAATAATAATAATAATTGGTTTATTGCAGATCATGACCATTACAAATTTAGAGGAAAGTAATTTTGATCCATATTTAAAGAAGAAAGTAGTAGTTAGTCACATTCAAGTAAATTACAGAATATTTATGATAAAAAAGTAATTTTGATCCATATTTAAAGAAGAAATTAGTAGTTAGTCACATTCAAGTAAATTACAGAATATTTTATAAAGAGATGAACTCAAAAATATTTTGGAATAGTAAATGTTAGTCAGGATTTCATTAGTTGAATAATGTAATCGTCGAATTAGTGAGAGCGCTGCTCTTTTTCGAAGTGCAGCAAAACTGAGGAGACCCAGTTCCGAGAACATCAGGGACGCACTGCTCCGTCTTGGATAGTTAAATAGAATCCTACAAGAGTCGTTATAAGCCACTTTCACTGAATTAAGGGCCCCTTGCGTCACAGGGCACCAAAGGCTAGCACAGTAGATACTCGTAATGTACGTGTTGAAAATATACTTTTTAACTGGCTTGCTATATGTTATATAAAAGAAACAAAGAACGTAAACACTAACAAAACGTCTATTAAAATTAATCCATTCAAGTATTCGTTGACGAACTTTCTCCCAAAATCTGATCAAATATGGTATTCCACTCATATCGTGACCCATAAACTAATCCTGTCAAAATTCTAAACATGCATGCTTTTCATGAAGTGTGCAAATTGATGATAGCAAACAAGCAAAACGATATGGGTACACAAACCTAAAATTTTGACACTTGATTTTCTCTACCCAGTGTGTTCCGTCAGACTCTTCTAGTTGTGCCTGAATTTCTGCATTTTGACGATATTATTTCATTTCCTTCAATTACGAGCAGAGTTTTAGCACTCGAGAAAAATAGCCCAAAATAGTGAAGAATTTCTCTCAATTTCCTTCCCATTCTGGTAGTGATGGAGAGTATATGAGAGAGTCTCCTTCGACGGATAGCAAATTTGTGAAATGGCGCACGGTTCCATTCGGCCACTCAACTCAGAAACATTTCCACTTTCTCTTTCATCAGACATTCACATTACATTCATCTCGTCAAAGACCATGCAAGAATGCAGCAAAAAGCTTATGTTTGCTGCATTCCATGTTTCTCTTCTTGGTTCATGTGTGTCTGACGTAATCCTTGCGATAGGAACGCCAGTAAAGGCCACGTTGAAATCGAGTCGATCTGAAAACAAAGCGGATTCCTTCCTACTTTCCACTCTCGACTACACAAAATTGCTTCATTTGTTAGACCAGCTACATACATTTTTTCTTCTCGAAATTACTACCGTCAAGGTTAAAGGGCACTTGAAATTTGCTCTGTAGCTCTGTCCCAACTGCTGTTCACAATAAAAGCGAAAATTCAGTTCACAACTGCTGTTCAAGCTGAGAAATGCAGAACGGTAAATAATGGAATTAGATTTTTGTGCATTCGTTTACAGTTCAAACTAAAAACTCGCCAGTCTACGTCCGGACAATACGGTGAAAACTATTCTATTTGTCATTCCACCCTGTACTAGCTGTCAAGTACGTAGTTTATCATTTGTTTCATGAAATGAATCGAAACCCTTTGTAATACCTAAAGATCCTTGTTACATGTATTGAATTGCAACGATGTTGCAGAACTCTTATGGTTAGTCATTTCAGTTTGAAAAACTTTCAATATCTTGCAGCCAACGAGAAGACCCTAAATCGAAAAGAGTTTTTATGGCGGGGTGGACCTGAATAAGATATTGTAAGCTTCATTGTTTCTTTTCGAAAGGTTTAGGACCCAATCTTACATCTCAGACTAAGTTCACCACAACATCAAGCTCTTTTCATAAAAGAAAGACTCAAATCCACTCCATTTCCTACCGCTAACCACATTGTTCACCAGATAAGCGTAAGTAGTTACACATCATTTCTTACCAGTGAGAAGAAAACATCGTTAAGAGCTATAGTTCTCTTACGTCTTACAAAGGTATTAAGTTTAAGTCATTTTTCCCCTGGCTCGTTTATGATATTGATACCCTATCGAATCACAAGCTATTATTGAGCTTGACTAATACAGTAAACTGAGCGCATAAGCTTTAGTTTTTTAAGATAATAAAAGTAGAAAGACTGGAGGGAGAAAATTCTCTGAAATATGTCTTTCTTTCAATATATACCAAAGAAGACTTTCTTCGAGAATAGAGTTAAATTATATCGCATAGGATCTTGTTAAGCTCTACAGTTCCAGTTCCAGTTGTAAGCATTGGCAATAGCTTATTACCGGATCAAGATTATGTATAGCTTTCACATGACTCCTAAGCGACACTGTAGGACGACTAATAACATCAAAGAAATGTACGAGTTTTCTGGGTACAGAAAAAAACCTGCACCAAAATATTTTACTCTCTCGCATAATACTATTAGGAACAGGAATATTTGTTCTGAAGGAAGAGTATCACTCCAGAGTGTTTTGAACGACTACCACTTGTGAAGAGAAAAAAAAATTGTCCATTTTTCTGTGGAGTGTATCTACAGGCAATAAATTAGACTTACCCGTCGGCACAGCACTAGATATCATCAGGAAGTTCACAAAAATCCCTCCTTTTCCGTGACCCATTAAGGTCACGTTCGTCCGGTCTCCGCCAAACGCGCCAATATTCTCCTGCGACAAATGTAAAGAAAAAAAAATGTGTAGGTGGAGAATACTCCGATGTTTTACATTACTCACATTCATCCATATCAGATCAGAATTGTACTTCCAAAAAAGTTGTATAAAATGTTCACGCGCGTGCACAGGCTGCGCATATTGCCACGGTATATCTTTTTGGGTGGAAATAATCAAGTGATAGTGCATACTTCCTTTCCATGCTTTCTCCGTAACTTTTAAGCCATTCATTGATGATTGTTTGCTGGTGCTTGTTCTCTGTAGCAGTTACATTGAAATATACAAGGAAAGTTTTTTGATGCACACGTTTCGTTCAATCGGAATAGAAAATAAATTTTTGAAAAGTTTCTCTTCTTTCGATTTTTGTCGAAATGTAAGTATTCCTAAGGGATATATTTGAGAAAACATGAACTATCAAAGAACAATACAACAATCTGTAGGAAAACAAAAAAGGTGAGAAACGTGCCAAACTAAGTTTTATACAGGAAGCGCTCCATGTAAAATTTCGGGGAAAAGTTTTTTGGCTGAAAAGTCGAGAGGAAACTTTTAGTTCCAACTTTACCAAACAAACACTGTTACTTTTCCCTTCACTTCAAGTTTCCTTACGAATTTGTTAATAGAAACCACGTCGGGATTTATCAATTATACTCGTTGTCTTGTAAAACAGCTCAGATTTAGTTGTAATTTGAAAATTTCTTTGACATGCTGATTCTTTCCGATGTTTTATGTCTTTTAGATCTCTTGTTCCGATATACGCAGCTCAGAAATGTTTTAGTTTTATTGCAAGTCGAAGAGGTAAGGGGAGAAAATTTATAAAAAATTAAAGTTTTTCTGATCCTGGATGGGTTGAATGTAGCGAGTGCTTCAATTCATAGCATCAGTCAGCATTTTAAAGCTCTTCAGATATTTTTGTTGATGCATTTTTCAACTACTAGTTGAGTAAAATAAAATTAGTTTTTCAACATAAGTACACTTCCGGTCGTATTTCCAGTATAAGGAAGTATCTCATGTTTGTTTGTTTTTTTGAACTTTTTCCAAGGGAACTATAAAACTTCAATAAATTACATTTTTCATTTCCTGGAGCTTCAGCAAATTAGTTGAAACCACAGAAAGCTTAAGTACAAAGTATTTAACTACAAGAGTCTAAAAGTACTTACTTGTGTCCAATGTAGAGCTGCAATGATATCGAGCAATGCAAAGTTGGCTGGAGATTTGAAGAAACCATCAGAGTTTGCATTTAAAAAACCTGGAAAGGTCAAACAAATCATTTAGTATGCGTGCAATTTTCATGAAGGAGCATTTCCTGGCATTCAGAGTTTTTGAAGTTCTGCATTTTGTATGATGAACTTACCTAATATACCAACTCTATAATTCATCGTGACAACTATTACGTTCATCTGACTAACAAACATGGAGGGATCATAAGGGTGCCCAGCACCGTAAGCGAAATCCTCCCCATGGACGAACACAACAACAGCCAAAGGGCCACTGTTCCTCACCGTTATTTACTGCAATATAAACAAGAAAACAAAATTAGTATACCAAATCTAATTGTATTGATTCAAAGAAAATTTTCATGAAACTATGTACATTGTTCCCAAACACTAAGCCTTTATAATTACACTAAGCGTGTGACAATTCTAAAATTATGATCCATGACAGTGCATAGAGCTACTTCGTGTTTGCAATAGGATATAGGAATCATTTGAAACGAATTGAAGAGCTTAGCGGTTTTTCGCCTGTGGATTTTTTACAGAGTGGTAAGCATTTTGTCATTATTGCGTCATCAGAAAAGATGAAGTAGCCGAAAAGTACGTAACTCCTGACAAAAGCAAGGCTTTTAGGTAAGATTGCACACTTGTATATCTTCTCTGCTAGAACTATCACTGAAAACAAAGAGTACCAATGCATATATGTTGCAAAGAAAATAGTAGTCTGTGGGCAACTGCTGATCATTGATTACATGAGGTATCATCTGGCGACAGTAAGAAAACAATGAAGAAAGCCAAACTTTGTCATTTTGGGTTTGAAAATGTCTCCAGATTGTGGTTGTGATCCCCATTATGTGAGCCCGATGAACACAAAGTAGAAAGATAAATCATGTAACGTAAACGTAAAATCCAACAGAATTCGATAGATATGTACCTCTCTGGGCATCTATTTATAGATGCGGAGTATGAAGTGTTGTTTCCAGTTGACATGCATTAAGCGAGAGGAAAAAGTGTAGAAATGAAAGCAAAAAGGAGAAAGGTGTAATCAAGTATGAGAGAATGAACGAGGGTAGTGTCAAAAATCGGCAAAGCTCTAGAAAATACAGCGAGAAAGGGGGAAGGCAGAGAAAATTGGGAGCCCGCTACCAGTGAGCATCTGCCCGGCAAAAGTTTTATTTCTTTTTTCGTTTATTTTCTCCTTCTACTTTCACACTAGGAGAAAATGAAAGTTTTCTTTGTAACGATCTCTTGAAAAGATATAACAAAATGGCTCGAGCTGAAACGACAGGTAATATTTTCATAGCAGAAGAAAGAAAACAAGACTCGTCATATGTGGTATCATCAGCTTACTGCTACATATATACAAAGGTATATTTGGACATATTACCCGATATAATAAGAAATTTATATTTTTATAGGCTGAGACCATACTCTCTACTTCTGGTTCCCTTCCACATCCCCACATTACTAAATAGTTGGTATAATTTTTATTCAGTCGGTCAAGCTCCTTGTTTCCAGCGAAACCCTATCTTATTAGTTTGACAAATATGAAGTCATTTTATGTTTTGCAATAATTATCTCATGCCCTCAATGGAATAATACGCATAACATAGAATTTCGGTTATTGCTATATTTATCAAATCACTAATTCATCTTCGATGTGCGTGATCCTGGGAGAGATTTTTCTAATACACATGCGTTGTATTGGTGATTACGCCACGCGACTGGTACTGTTCCAAGATTTTTCTGTACATTTCAGTTTCAATCCACCTTTTAGGATATGTCCCCTACACAGAATATTCGTGAGAAGAAAGCTCGAGACATCGATGAAAATGAATCTCAAACATAAAAATGAGAACTCCCGAAGGTACCGTAATGGCGCTCACTGAGTACGCTTTCAAGGAAGAAATTACAAGTTTGTCAACCACTAATATACATATTTCCTAGTGATCTTCGCTTTCTCAAGTGGTGTGCGTAAGTAGTTTCCCTGTAGGGTTTTCAACTGCGAATAGTGTTTTGGTATTTTGTTATTCTAGTAATACCAACCCACGTGGCATGTCAACATCAACTTTCTTTCCGAGTGGAAAATACAAATGTGCGGTTGCTGACGTCACACTATGCGACTCAATAAAAAAGTATGAGCTAAGAACGATGGTGCAGCAGTTAATGATCAAATTCCAAGAAATTCTCGTTTGAATCATTGGTTTATAAATGTTCAAACACATGCCTACAGCATCGAAAATTTGAATTAGTTCTTTGCACTCATACATACGTAACTTTGCTATTCCACTCAACTTGGAAGTAAATCAAAATGAAAATGCTTCTACTTTCACTCACTAACCACCGGTGAAAGTAAAACTTAAATTCCTTGTGCGTGTGTTCCTGTAGAGGAACCCCAAGAAAAGAAAACTTTTCAAAAGAAATGCATTAAGTATTAGGTACATTATTCTAGACTTGCAAATTTTTATTACTTTCAATAGACTCTTGAAGAAATTACTACGCACCAAGAATACTCGTATGTATGAGTAAAGAGATATGAAGTTCTCGCAGAGAGCAACGTTCAAATCAACGTATGGATTAAGTACGAACATGGAGAAAAAAGTTAGTTCCGAGTTTCCATTTTTACAAGATCTCTGTATTGCGACACCGCTTTTTCATCAAGGCATTTTCCTTGAATCGAATGCTAGAAGGAGTTATATTATTTTAAGGACAAAAAAGATTGGAACACGAGGGAGATTGAAGTAGGGGAAAGATTATTAACAAGATGAGAGAAAAACACGAAAATGTATGAAAAGGAAAGAGAGTGAAAGTATGAAAAAATCTCTTACGTTCTGCCCAAGTTAACTTTACTATTAGTCCATCGTGTAATATAGTGTACTTGGCTGTAGGCAAATTGTTCTACTGTTGTGACTGAGTGAAAAAGATTCAGAAAAAAACGTGTTGTTGAATGGTTATCTTAAATCTACAGCAGGCTTGTTGGGATTTAGAGCGGTGTTCCATGACTGCTTTTTTGTATTAGTAAGAAAGAAGAATAAATATTGAAGTAGACTTTCTCTCATGTTTTCTCGAGAGTAGAAGAGTAATAGACTTGAATACTTTTTTGAATTCGAGCCAAACAAGCTTGTAGAAACAGTCAGAACTCAGGAGCTATGAGATTCGATAATACAACCAGGTACCTAAGTCAGTTTACGGTGGTTTTCTAATATTTGGCTTGAGTAGAGCTCAAAATTGTAGTTGAGACTAATGATACTAATAGGATCTATAAGGTTGAAATAATATATACGAGTTCTCCCATCTTGAAAGGGACTTAAAACCACTTACGTTAAGTTTTTAACAATCAACAATTGAATTATCTTTAAAATTTTATGCTCTGCTAAATCCGATCTTTAGTGATGCTTTAAAGGGTAGCGGTAGACCATCGTTAACAATCAAATCTTTGCTACAGTTTTCGATAGTATCCATGGTGGGAATACTAGGAATCAGAAACTGAAAGAGACGTAAATATCCCATCCAAAGAAAACTCCAATACAGGAATAGCATTATTTCAAACTATTGCAGTTCTTGTGTTATCGAGTATTGAAAATTCAGGGCCCTGATAAATATTTTCAAGCTATATTCAATACACAAATGAACATTTCGTTATGAAATCTGTAATTATCTGTGGACTTGTTTGATAGAAAATCTCTAATTTATGTAAGTAATGGGAATTTGAAAAATATTAGACAAGGTTTGCGTAATGGCTAGTAAGTTAGCATATCGTCTACTGTCTACATACATTGTATGCTATTAGTTAAAAACATGAATTTGCATTAAATTCACAGCTCTAGTTATAGCATTTATTTTACGCATTCATACTTGAAACAAGGCAGCCATATGGTTTTCCAGCATTATTCCTAATTTGTGATTTTTTGGTTGCTTTAACTGACACGAACATTACCAACCGCGATATCCTGCTGCTGCAACTTCCTATTGTGTTATACATGTATATATATGTAATCCTTGTTAGAACGATATCATAAAAAATGCCCTCATGTGGCACAAACCAACCAAAAACTAATATCAACTACTCCCTACCAAATTTATTCGACATTTTTCTTCTCCCTGGGTTACTTCTGGCATTCCGACACCCAAAACTAGAACAACTTTTTTTTTTCTTTCTAAATGACAGCACGGAAATGGAATAATCGATTTAGTACATCCTAAAAATGTTGGCTGACTTTTTTTTATGAAATACCTATTTGCAGAACTTGTACATGGTATGGTACTCTCAAAATTCTCATTTTTATGCCATTCGGAACGGTCCATTGGAGTTTTATACAAAAAATTTTCATGAATGTTTCCTCATCTGGTGCAGAATGCACAACTTGGTAAAAATCGACCATACAAGGATTTCGTTCGTTTTTTGCCGTACATTCGAATGCAAAAGATCTCCGCAGCAAATGCTAACAACATGCCAAAGAAACAATGAGGTATCATATTGAAAAACACCGTTCTCTTCTCAACAGAGAATACCTAGGGTCCGGTTGTCGAACTTGGTTTAAGAACCTATGGGACTGAAGCAGAAAAGTTGAATGCCTCTACTAAAGTTGACAGTAGAATAGAAAGTTGCCTTTAAATGGCATTGAGGTTAAGTCCCAACGTTATACGTTGTCATTTAAATATGCAGTACAACAAACCAGATAGACGGATAAAATTGCCGCAGAAGTACCACCTCCTATGAAACCTGTATGTTTCTTATTGTTGGCACAATGGGAGATGGGAACAGCATAAATATTGCAGAATGAAGGTAAACGAACCCTTTTGCCTTTTCATTTATCACTTGTCGTTTTTTTTACCTGAATACATCAAACTTCCACTTCGAATACCACTTCGAGCAAAATATGTAGCAGAAAATACTATACCAGAAAAGATTCTATAGCCCATGCAAAATTATTCAGAGACGAGAAGGTAATCAGGTTAGTAAGTTGAATATGCAGTACAACAAACCAGATAGACGGATAAAATTGCCGCAGAAGTACCACCTCCTATGAAACCTGTATGTTTCTTATTGTTGGCACAATGGGAGATGGGAATAGCATAAATATTGCAGAATGAAGGTAAACGAACCCTTTTGCCTTTTCATTTATCACTTGTCGTTTTTTACCTGAATACATCAAACGTGTTACCACTTCGAGCAAAATATGTAGCAGAAAATACTATACCAGAAAAGATTCTATAGCCCATGCAAAATTATTCAGAGACGAGAAGGTAATCAGGTTAGTAAGTTGCAAAAACAACTAGTTCCAGGAGGTATGTTGTCTGGAGACAAGAAGGAAATTTTAGGTACGCCCTTCGTTTCACCTGCCGATTAGCGAGTAACGTTCCACCCTGTTTTATGTAACCGTAATAGTGTAGTGTGATAAAAGAGTATCTTCATATTTTTAAAGCCTTAAGTGGATTGTCCTTTACGTTTGCATGAATTGATGCCTTATAAATGTTACCTAAAACAGGAGAAGTAACGAGGTGGGATATAAACTAAACCACTGACGACAGTGTATTTGTAGCGAAAAACGGGGAAAAATGATGATGAGGATCATTTTTGTTTCTTTCGCTTCAGGGAGTTGAAGTATAGAGAAAGGTAGTTGATGTGTTGTATTATGTATAATACTCCATCTAATTTCTCTATCATCCTGTCTA